>JAJIBD010003412.1:0-71728 GCA_021461705.1 Cryptotis parvus | reverse complement strand
TTTACCCAGGTTCACTTGATCACTTGATCACTTGAATCCCTTATTTATCGATTTGCTCGGGAGGGCACCAGTAACATTTCCATTGGACCCTATCACGTGCCAATGTAGCCCAATGGCATCTAGTTGATTCAGGAATATGAAGAGCCTCAAACCGTTCCTTCAGGGTCTTGACAAGGAAGTCTGACAATCTTGTAGGTGGGTGGCCACGTGATCTTTGGCATCCCGTGGGATCCAGTCGGTAATGGCTCTAGTCCAGCAGTTGTCTCCAAATCGCATTACATGTCCAGCCCATCTGATTTTCGATGCCTTGGCAAACAAGACAGCGTTCCTGATTCTGGAATAGCGACGGAGATTGGAACTCGGATTCCTTCTCTCACTTGAGTGAGGCGTGATATTCCAAGCATATCTCTTTCGATTCCTCTCTGGGGAGACCCAATAGCATTCTCATCCTGCTTTTCGTAGGGCCCAGGTCTCTGAGGCGTATGTTAATGTGGGGGAGAATGGTGGAGTCAAAGAGATGTGCCGGGAGCCAGAGGTTCTTTGTCCCTTTATTAATGAGAGTATAGCGCCGCATACAAAGTAATGGGAGTATAGCGCCCATTGCAGAGCCTGGCAAGCTGTCTGATGCGTATTCGATAAGCCAAAACCAGTAACAAAAATGTTTACCCCAGGTTATGGTCTCTCAAAACTATTTCCTAGTAAAGGAGAAAGTAACAACACTCCCAAAAAAATGACGAAAGCAGTTATTTTTTGCTGAAGAAAAAAAAGAAGAAAAGGGATGCAATAAAAGTTCTCTGCTTTCTTTGCCTAAAGGTAGAATATACACTTTTTGAATTGTCGTGTTCCTTTTCCTCTCTACCAGAAAGAACATTAGTAATTAGCAGGAATGACTTTCAGCCCTTACCAGCCCAGATACCCATCAGAAGATTCTCTATAACATTACACTAAAACTAGCCCTTTATTTCATTAATTCCCCTATATTTGTCTTCCTATAATTTGCTAGACTTAGAAGCTCAAAATTTTTGGGGGTCAGTGAATAGATGCATGGGTTCATGGAAGTATTCACTGAAAATTACAGGCAAAAAGAAAAACTTATTGTGGGAAAAATATAGGTTACTTGTAAGAAGGAGAAAGTGAACCTTAGCTCTAAAAAAGTAAAAAAGATTCACTGTTGTCCAGTTTGTATACTTTCCCCCTCCATTGAGTTGTAAGTTGTATCTGGATCTTAACTCATGGGAACAGAAATCTGCTAAGACCTTTAAAGAGGCAAGTGCAGGCGCTTATCTCCCCACTGTGGTTGGCTGAGAAATTTATGGCTTTTATCTCGTAGTGGTTTCCATGCCTGGCTTCCTGCATCCTGGTCTGTGCCTGGGAACAAGGAATCTTTTGAACCGTTCTGTGTCACCCCTTAGCCTCAGAATGGAGGTTTTGCTATTCAATATTCATCAAAAGTCCTTTACCTTTGTCTTAGCACACTCCTACAAAATTATTATTCTTTACTAAGATACTATATTATTTCATTCTAACCACCTTTTGAGTTGCCCATTACTGTCTACTCCCATGTGTATGCATGATGAACATGGTAATACACTTGCATTTTCTCCATTACTCTGTCATTTGTCAAACTAAATTTGCAGGGTTAGTGAACCTAGGATAGATAAAAATAGTTGATTCCTGGGAGACGTCACAACAGACACCACAGATATTTACAGAATCATTCTAAGATTACTGTAAAATATTTGTGCTATAAAAAATAAAGAACCTAGAAGAAACAATTTTTTATTAATATTTTATTATACCACCATGGGATATACAATTACAAAGATGTTCATGTTTGGATTTTGGTCATACAGAAACATAAATTTTTGGACTCCCATAACCTCACAAGTCTGAAACAAGGAAATCAAGAGGAAACATAAAACCTGAACAAGCTATTGTTATCAAATGAGTTTTTCCAAGCCTTTAAAGAAGACTTAATTCCAATTTCAGATTCTTTTTAGAAAAAAAAATGAAGAAACAGGAATCCCTTTTAGACAGCTTTTATGAAGCAAACATTACCCTGATAGTGAAAAGTCAGGATATCAAAAAACAAAGAAAGAAGGAAAATAAAAAGAAAACTATATACTTGTATGTTTGATGAACATTAGAGGAAAGACCTCAACAAACACTAGCAAAACAATGCTAACTATACATCAAAAAAAAGATCATATACCATGACCAAATAGAATTCATCCCAGGGATGCAAGAATGACTTAATATAAGTAAGTCAATAAATGTAATAAACTATCATCACAAGAAAAAATAAAACTAATTAACATGCAGAGAAAGCACTTGATAAATGCCAATACTCGTTCATGAGAAAAATAAAACCCTCAATAAAATGGGAGGTGGGGAGATGGGTGTTAAGGAACTTGCCACAAGCCCACAACAAATAATATGCTCAATAGTGAAAACATGAGAGCCTTCACTTTAAGATCAGGAACAAGACTAGGTTGCATTCTCTCACCACAATTAATCAATATGGTACTGGTAGTTTTTGACATAGCAATTAGCCAAGAAAGAAATGTTAAGGGCATCCAGATTGGGGGAAAAAAGTCAAACATTCCTTATTAGCAGATGATGTGATACTATACCTAGAAAACTCTAAAGACTACAAAATGCTCATAAAATAGACTTGTGCAGCAAAGTCATATACCACAAAAAATCAATATATAAAGATCCATAGCTTTTCTATATGCAAATAATGAAATACAAGAGAATTTCTTAAAAAATCCCATTCAAAGGTGTGCCTCAGAAAATCAAGCACCTAGGCATCAGTTTAATGAGGTGAAAGACAAAGGAAAACTAGAACAGGGATCAGTGATAGTATTGTGGATAGGGCACTTCCCTGAATATGATTGAATAAGGTTTGATCCCAGCACCCCATGATCCCCAAAGCCCACCAGGAATGATCTCTGAGAGCAGTGGCAGGAGTAAGGCCTGAGCATTGCCAGGTGTGGCAGAAAGAAAGGGAAGGAAGGAAGGAAGGAAGGAAGGAAGGAAGGAAGGAAGGAAGGAAGGAAGGAAGGAAGGAAGGAAGGAAGGAAGGAAGGAAGGAAGGAAGGAAGGAGGGAGGGAGGGAGGGAGGGAGGGAGGGAGGGAGGGAGGAAGGAAGGAAGGAAGGAAGGAAGGAAGGAAGGAAGGGAAGGAGAGAAGGAGGGAAGGAGGGAGGAGGGAAGGAGGGAAGGAGGGAGGGAAGGGAAGGAGAGGGGAGGGAAGGAGGGAAGGAGGGAGGGAGGGAAGGAGAGAGGGGAGGGAGGGAAGGAGGGAAGGAGGGAACGTGGGAGGGAGGGAAGGAGGGAAGGAGGGAACGTGGGAGGGAGGGAGGGAGGGAAGGAGGGAAGGAGGGAACGGGGGAGGGAGGGAGGGAGGGAAGGAGGGAAGGTGGGAAGGAGGGAAGGAGGGAAGGAGGGGGAGGGAGGGAGGGAGGGGAGGAGGAAGGAAGGGAGGGAGGAAGGAAAGAAGGAAGGGAGGAAGGAAGGGAGGAAGGAAGGAAGGAAGATTAGTTATTATAACTAATAATTATAACTAATATATTATAACTAATTTAATATATATTATGTAATAATATATAATATATAATAATATATATTATAACTAATATAATATAATATTAGTTATTATAACTTAGGAAATTAAAACAGTGTTTATGATACCAATATACAAATTACTATAGCCCAACCCCACCAAAATGCCCTACCCTGCTCCTTTAGATATTGATTCAGAATCTGTGACCAATGATTTTGCATTTCTAATAATCTCTAGTTGAGATATATATATGTGTATATATATATATATATAGTTTATCCAGGGGCCATATTTTTTTAGTGTCACACCCAGCAATGCTCAGGGGTTACTCCTGGCTCTCACTCAGGAATTACTCCTGGCAGTACTCGGAGGACCATATGGGATGCTGGGGAATTGAACCCGGTCGGCTGCGTGCAAGGCAAACGCCTACCCGCTGTGTAATCCTTTGGCCCCCATGGGGCCATATTTTAAAGTACCATTGAGAAGGTTGAAAAAACTGGATATTGGCAGTGTTATTGCTAAAACTGGGAAATGAGTAAGCAGGTAGTTCTTGCTACTTTAATGTTTGAGAATTTTCATAAAGTTTTCAAATAAAATGTATATGTTAACATCTGAAAATTTCACAACTTCATTATATCTGCCAGTTTTGTTTTCAAGCAATTGTATACTGCAATATGGGGAGTATTTGCATTTGGTTTTTCAGTGCTGGGGATCAAACCTAGTGCCTAGTGCCTCCTCCATGCAAAGAATGTGCTCTACCATTGAGCCATGTCCAAGCTTAATTATGTGTCTTTTTTAATAATATGCTAATTTTATTGAACCTCTTTAATACAATTAGGACATCATATTAGCTCTACAAAAGATATTTGTAGTTAGGTGGTATTAGATATGTTTTACTTGTTAGGTGGTAAAGGAATACTAAATTTATTTACTATAAGGTCTGGGAAGATAATACAGGGGATAAGTCACTTTACTTACATGTTGCAGACCTCAGTTTAATCCCTGGCACTGTATACAGTCCCCTGGCATCGTTAGAAATGTCTGAGCATTGCCAGGTGTGGCTCACTCCCATTTTATTTACAATAAAATGAAAATGTTGGGTCCAATAAGGGTGAGAACTGCTAGTCTGGACTGGTGAAACAAAGACCAGTGAGATACTAAAGCTGTGGTAGCTGAAGGGGCTTCTGTGTCAACCAAACTAGAGACCTCTCCTGATCCTCTAGGATTTGTCACTTGCCTAAAAAGCTTAAATAATGCAAAGTGTTCCTGGGACATTTTTGTGGGTTCACTGTTTGGGATTTCCTGGTTATTTGAGGTGGGTGGATGATTTTGCAAGCACACTGATTTTTCTCCAACCAGCAGTACCCCTAGTTATTAGCACATAAGGAACTCTTCAGAGGGCTTCATTGTTTTTTCAGATTAAAAAAATTTATTATACCACTGTGAGATATACAATTGTAACAATGTTCACAATTGGGTGTCTGTCATACAATGTTCCAGCGCCCAGCCCTCCACCAGTGCCCCACTCACACCATCAATGTGCCAACGATCCCTCCCACCCAACCTCAGCCTGCCCCTACAGCAGGCACCTTATCTTTCTCTCTTTCTATCTGTTTCTGTCTCTGTATTTCTCTCTCTCTTCTCTTACACTTTTTGACTTGCCTTACGGTTTATGGCAAGTATCTATGTGTATATTCAGTAGTGAGTTCTAGTCTGACATTATAGTTCTTCATTCCCCATAAACCTCCCCAGTTTGTTACAACTACAATGATCATTATGGTGTATAGATGTGAAAGATCCTGGGAAGGACCTGGTCCTAGCCCTAAGTTGTTATCTAAGCCTCTTGCACAGCCACGCACCATCACAGTTGTGCATCTGGTCTGTCCCTTGGCCTGTTATTTTGGTTGCAGAGGCTGTAGCCATGCCCACTGGCATGGAGAGGGAGGGCCCAAATCCTTGCTCCAATTCCGGCCAGCCAGGCTTCCCCCACATGACTGCTTTACCCTAGGAGCTACATTGGTCTCGGCCGGGGACCAGCTGATTCCTCAGAGGACTTCATTTTCAGATGATAGTTGTTCAGTATCAGATACACACATGGATGAGAAAAGTTTGAGAAGGAGTTTAAGACAGTGGCTTTATTTTGGAATCAACAGGGGATTTTAAAATATGGGTAGCTGGATTGCAGACACAGAGCTTCTGACTTAAATGATCAAGAACAATGAGGCTCTGGAGCTTTGAATGACCCAGGTGATTCTTTTATGCGACCAAGCCTGAGAAAAATTGCTCAAGAATGAAGACGGGACTGCCAAGTTTTAGATGGAACTAGAATCAAATGGAGGGTTGGAAGACACAGCCCGCTGGCCTGGGTTCTCCAGTTTCTGACTCAGTAAATCTGGGATGGACCCAGTCATTTGTATTTCTGAGAAAAGTTCTTGGGAATGCTGCTATTACTGGACCACAGGTGGAAAACAGTAAAACACTGGACACAGTAGAGCGCTTTCCTCTGTGAGCACCCTAAGATCGACAAATGACCTCATGGAGAGCATCTGTGCAACTTAGTTGCTGAACTTATCACTTTTCTTTTTAATAGAAAATCATATTTTACTTAAAAGAATGCTGACACACAGAGCTGAGTCAGTCCTGGGAATTTGGAAAACATTTCCTCAAAAATAAAGTGAGTCTATCACTCTAAGGGAAACAAGTCAATATTTGCTACCAATGACAAAATCTGAGCTTTCAAGTGAAAACCAGACATTTAAAACATTTGTGGCCACCTTATTAGCTTGACCACAGACCAATATGTAAAGATGGCCGAAATAAGATCGATAATGTCACTAATAAATGTGCAATTTTGATTATAAGGAAATTTTGTGATCTCTCGAGAATCTGTATAATTCAGTGAACTGGTGTTTTCCACATGAGTTGTGAGTGCAAATGTTACAACAGCATGTACAGGTGACAGAGCTGTTCAAATGCTTTTGATAGATGATTTCAAATAACAGCATGCAATAAAGCTTCTGATTCTGCAACTCAACCTGTATCAGTGAGTGCCTGGGGGGTTCTGGAAGAGGACAAAGAGGAAAACTCACAGTATTCTGAAAAGATCATTGTCCCCACTCTCCTTTTCAGCTGCATCCTTAAGACCAGATTATCTTCATATACTTTAACAAATCTTCCCCTCAAGGTGTTACAGGTGTGGCTGTGTTGTCCAGCTGTGTTGGCAAGTGGCAGACAGGAGACAGGCTTGTCTACACCCAGGGCTCTGCCCCGTGAGCCCTGGATGGTTGATGGAGTGACATAGAAAAGTACTGGGTCCCCTGGGATGAACCCAGAGCCACGGTAGAGTCTGGCAAGCTACCCGTGGTGTATTCAAAATGTCAAAAACAGTAGCAATAATGGACCTCATTCCCAACAAATGGAGATGTTACTAGTGCCCGCTTGAGCAAATCAATGAAGAAAAAGAAGACAAGTGAAAAGTGACTTTAACCAAGGTAACAGCACAACTGAACTCCGTTTCTACTGAACAGAGAAACAGACAAGAAAATCTTCTCTGCCTTCCACTATAGAAAGAATATTAGAAAGAAACAAAAAAAGTAAAATAGAGAGATAATACAGTGGGCAGGGCACTTGCCTTGCATAGGACCAACAAGGTTGCAATTCCCAGCAACCTCTATTGCCTCCCAAGCCTGCCAGAAATAATCCCTAAGCACAGAGTCAGGAGTAAGCTCTGAGCGCAGCCAGTTGTTGCTCAAAAACAAAGTGAAATAATGTTAATCTTCTCACTAATTTGTTTTGAAAAATGTTTATTTATTATTTATTTTTGGCTTTGGGGCCATATCTGGCAGTATTGAAGGCTGACTTCTGGCTCTGCACTCAGGGATCATTCCTGGCAGGCTCAGAGGACCTTATTTGGTGCCAGGGACTGAGCTTGGGTCAACTGTGTGCAAGGCAAATGCCCTACCAGCAGTACTTACTCTCTAGCCCAGGCAAATATTTAATTTTTATAAAATTTTTGACTAGTTTGCAGTAAATTTAAAAATAATAACTTATAAATTATGTTGTAATGTCTACCATTCTAAATATCACTAGATATAATAATGTAGGCCTACGTGTTTCGACACCCTCAAATTTTAAAGGCATAAGGACATTTTGAGACCAAAAATGTTGAGAACTTCAGTTCTAGAATACCAGAATGTTCTGTTTCTCCATGATGGTGAGGATATGGACGTTTGTTTTATAGATTTTCTTAAAATGTATTTATAAATTTTATTTTTTGTGGATGTTATATATTTCTCATTTAAAAATATGCCAATTAGATGAGCTGCCTCTTGGTGAAATAGCAAGAATACTATTTTGGAAATCAAATTTTATGAATTAGGGCTGGAGAGATACTATACCAGGTAATATCCTTACATGTAGTCAAACTTTTTTATTTGTTTTTTGCTTGTTGGATCACACCCAGCAATGATCAGGGGTTATTCCTGGCTCTGCACTCAGGAATTAATCCTGGTAATCCTTGGGGGGGGCCATATGGGATGCCAGGAAATCGAATCCAGGTCATCTGTGTTCAAGGCAAGCGCCCTACCCACTGTACTATCTCTCTGGTCAGGTCAACTTGGTTTTGATCCATGGCATCCCACATGGTTCCTGAGCCCCACCAGGAGTGATCTCTGAACACAGAGCCAGGAGTAATACCTGAGCACCACCAGGTATAACTCTAAAACAGAACAAAGATTTGTTATGCAAATTCCCTAAACCTGGCCTAATTTGGGGACCTCAAAATACATTTCACATTTCACCACATAATCATAGGTTTTATATCCTTTTTTATTTGGGGGAAAAGAGGGTGTGATTGTTGCATTAAATATTTTAAGGTTATAAACATATTTTGTACTAAAACAATGCTGCAACTATTAAATAGCAACAACTATTCACCTTTTGTAAAGCATAGTTACACGTTCACCTTCTATAACGCTTGAAAGTGTTTTATAAACTAAGTAGTATATACATAATGGGAACATTTTATTTTTTTGCTTTTTTTTTTTTTTTTTTTTGGTCACACAGGCAATGCTCAGGGGTTTCTCCTAGCTCTGCACTCAGGAATTACTCCTTGCGGTGCTCGGGCAACCATATGGGATGCTGGGGATCGAACCAGGGCTGCACAGGCCAGCCACATGCAAGGCAAACACCCTACCTGCTGGGCTATCGCTCTGGCCCAAAGGGCACTATTATTATTGTAGACTAGCCACATATTTCAATTTTAAAGTTTCTCTTCCATTATTAATCTCCCTGTGATATTTCAGCACTTTTATGAAACTTCCTTAAACCACAATGTTTCCCATTTTTATTTGACTTCAAAATATTTGAAGTTAGGCTTGCAATTGTCTTAAAGTGTTAATAACTATATTATAAATCTACTACAGATTACTTGCCCTCACATAGAATTTAATTTTAATATCTTTGATTTATATTTTCCAAACTACCTGAACTTGTATGTGTCTTAATATTGTCAATGACTTAAATATCTTGTGGGGAAAGAGAAAGCAGGTGGATTTTATATAAATAATAAAGGAAACTGACATGGGCCTCACATGTTCTCTTTCTAAAGGTTATGAGGCAGTGTTTTTGGCAATCATGTTTCCCTCTTTCTGCAGCTCATCACTCGCAGATAAATAAATAAAGCATAGGACTTTCATTCCCCAGCAGTTGTCATAGCAACTTTTGGCTATCCAGAGAAGAAGGAATTCTCATATCTTAAGCCCTAACTCCAGAGGAGCTAAAAAAGCACAAAGACTAAAAGAAACATTAAAGAATGATTTTCAAGATGTGAGGCAACTGGATGTCTATTATTCAAAACTTTTCCACTATAGTTACGTTATACTTCCCCACCCCACCTCCGCCTAACATATTCCCCTAGAATTCCCCTCAATAGTAATAAACTAATAATAGCGATCACATATTACGTTCCAATGCACAGAACAATATATACTTGCTTAATTTTGTTTGGGGAGTGAGTTTTGGGTCATAGTTGACAGAGCTCAGAGGCTACTCCTGGCTCTGTACTCAGGGTTGCACCCAGCAGTGCTCAGGAGAACACTCGATGCCAAGGATTGAACCTAGGCTTCCTTCATAGTGGCCCTAACCAATGAGCTGTCTTCCAGCCCTATCTATATATATTCTAAAATACAGCAATACATTGTGTATTACTTTGCGTACATTCTATTGCTGGGAAGTTAACTATAAAGAGTGATTCTGCTGAAGCAGCACAATAATTGCTCATCTTTCCTCTCTTTAACATAATTGATCCCTTTCTGACACATTCTGACTAAAATACTTTGCAGACATGGTTCTACTGGATCTGTGAAGCCAACATGTCCAAGAGTCGTAACTGGGTGGACTTCTCTAGCTGGAGGGTCTTTTCCAGTCCAGAGGACATCTGTGAGTTAATAATTTCCAAAGATACTTCATTCACGTCATAGATCCATATCACACTCCTGTCTGCAACTGCTTGCTCAACACTTTTCTACTAATAAGTCTTTCAAAGGTAATAAACTATAATATTTCCTTTGACTTTCTGTCTCAGTTAATGACAATATTATCTACATGGTTTAAAACAAAATCCCTAAGTCATCCTAGATCATCCCTTAGTCTAAATGCTTATGCATAGACAAGTCATGTCAGATTTATACCCCAAATATATTTTTAAAGATGTAAGATAATTCTTTTCATGATCATGGCCACCACTCTACTGAAGGCCAATTTTTTTCCTGAGCTCCTGATCAATACCTTTTCAACCATGGCTCCTGTTACTACTTCAAAATAAATAGAACTTTTTAAAACTGTAAATCAGACCATGTCAGCCTTAAAGTCCTCAATGCAGTACTATACAGCTGTAAGAAAAGATAAAATTTCGCAATCCACTTCAACTTGGATGGAACTGGAGAGTTATCAAGTTAAGCAAAAGAAGTCAGGAGAGGACAAATACCCAATGATTTCACTCATTTGTGGCGTAGAGAGAGACAAAACAAGGAAATAGACAGTATTGAATGATGACAAACACTTGGCCTTGGATTACAAAACAGAGGTTACCGAGAAGTGGGGAGGGAGGAGAGGAGGAGATGAACTAGAGGTGTCATATGGACAAAAGCAGAGGGTCTTGGACACTTGGGAAATAGTGAAGCACAGTGACCATGTACCTGAAGACTACAAACATTAACAATATTGTAACAATTTTACCTAAAACCAGAACAATTCTTTAAAACTCTCCATGTCTCCCATTGTGCTTAGAACATGATTTAAACGCCTGCTGCTAGCCTGGCAATCACATCTCCCTCTATCAAAGGAAAATTAGAACAGACCAAATCGCCTGGTCAAACGTCTGTTTCCGCTCCAGTCTCCCATCATTGGTCCCCTCTAGCATTCTGATTTAGTCACAACGTTCTATTTTCCTTCTCTCAAGCACATTGCTTTTCTTTTGGGATTTTGCAGTATTAACAGAAGTGTCTAAAATTTCAACCCAATTCCTAGCTGGATCTTTTTCAGCGTTCAGGTTTCAACACGAATAACATCTTAGAGCTGACCTTAACTAGAGCAGCCTCCTGTTGGGTCTTGCATCTTATCGCATCATTTTAATTAACAGCACTCACCAGTATCAGAAATCTTTACCATCTTTCCCTCCTGCCAGTGTGAACTCCACGGGGTAGAGGTGCTGTCTTTTTCATTGTCACGTTCTCAAAGGTTAGGAGTACATAGAAGGTGCTTAATACTCTGACAGAAAAGAGGAAAAAGAGAGAAACTTAGTGCCAGGATCCCATCCCAGGATGAACTCTCAAACTGTTTTTAATGATCTCCCCTATTTGCAGTTTTTCTAGATGATTTCAGTTTTGCTATTTTGATCTAAAAACTGATACCTGAAATACCCATTGGATAAGGGGCTAATATCCAGGATATATCAGGCACTGGTAGAACTTTACAAGAAGAAAACAACCAACCCCATCAAAAAAATGGGGAGAAGAAATGAACAGAAACTTCAACAAGGAAGAAATTTGAATGAATTTGAGGGATGGGGGAAGAGGGATGAAGAGGGGGAAGAAACTGTGGCACATCTACACAATGGAATACTATGCAGTTGTTAGGAAAATGAAGTTATGAAATTTGCCTATAAATGGGTGGACATGGAGAGGATCATGTTGAGTGAAATTAGCCAGAAGGAGAGAGACAGATATAGAATGACTGCATTTATTTACATGACATAATCGATTAATAACGAGATGTCAAGTGATCAAGTGATAAATATATATATATATGTACATATTATGATATCAATATCCAAGGTCAGGCGAGACATGGATCAGGAGGTCTTGTCAAAGGTCGAAATTATCACAAACGTATGGGAGTCAGAGACTAGGTAAGACAGAAAATGGAACAGTGTGCTAATAACTGTAGAAAGTGCTAATACCAACCTAGAATTGAGCAGTAAATACAGGCAAAAAGAGACACATTACAACCTCTTAATGTATATATTGTAATCCACAATGTGGAAGGGAAGGAAAAGAGAAAGAGAAAGAAAGAGAAATAAACAAAGAACCTGCCATAGAGGCAGGCTAGGGAGGGGGAGGAAATCGGGGACATTGGTGGTGGGAAATGGGCACTGGTGGAGGGATGGGTGCTGGAACACTGTATGACTGAAACCCAAATATGAACATCTTATGAACATCTTTCTAATTGTATATCTCATGGTGGTATAATAAAATGTTTAAAAAATTAAAAAAAAACCTGATACCTGAATCCCCAATGTTGCTAAATTTTAGGTGAGGTGAGCTGTGTTAGAATGAAATGGGAAGGACTCCCCAATTCACCTACCTGATCCACACTTGTATATTCAGGTGCCTTTGAGCAGAGTGGACAAAGAAAGTGAACATTCCAGCACAATTTGTTCCCTCAGAAATGAGGGTTTAAATTCTTTGATGGAAGAAAATGTGGTCCATCATATTTCCGTGGTGTTTAGGAAATTGCTGGGCAAGTAACTTTTTTCAAAATGTTAATTCTTTTCGGGGCACACCCAGTGATGCTCAGGGGTCACTCCTGGCTCTGCACTCAGGAATTAGTCCTGGTGCTGCCTCAGGGGATCATATGGGATGCTCGGGATCGAACCCAGGTCAGCCACATACAAGGCAAATGCAATTCTGTTAATTCTTGAGATGAAAAGACCCAGCACATCAGATTATCGTCTCTCACTCTTGTTTTTTAATTATTAGCATTAAACTTGTTTCTAAACAACTTATGAGAAAGGAAAAGGAAGGCTACCAAAACATGAAGCAATAGAAGGCAAAGGGCAGCCTGAGGAAATAATTGGGTGAAGGAGAGAAGGAAGATTTTTTCCCCCTTGGACTTGCCTGGGAACTCTGTAACTACAGGGAAATTCATGAGAAAAAAAGCACACCAATAGATGTAATGTAAGTTTGACATGACATAAGAGCCTTCATAAGGGAACTAAGGGTGTACAAGGTGATTAAACTGGATTGAATTTACCCTGATTCACGCAGTATCTACTCCCAACTCCGTGCTAAGGAGTGTCTCTCCTAGTGCTTAGGTCACCAAAGCCAGATCTCCAGCATATAAAGCATGTGTACTAACCCTATGAGCAACTGTTCCAGCCCCATCTTCACTGGGTCTTGGGGGGGAGGGGGTATGTTTGGGGGAGAATATTTCATTAAAGTCTTTTATTGAAGTAACATTGGTCTATAACAATATACCGGTTTCAGGTAGGAGCCCAGTATTACCATTTGACTTCCGAAAATTATAATCAGCCCCAAAGTCTATTTTCTATGATCCCTCTGGGGCTTGGGGCTCAGGGCTCACTCCTAGCTCTGTGCTCAGGGATCTCTCTTCACAGTGTTCGGGGATGATATATGGTGCTGTGGATTGAGCCCAGGTCGGCTACATGTAAGACAAGTGCCGTATCCTATCCCACACTATCTCAGCCGCAATTGGCTCCTTTTTACTAATTTTCCCATCCCATCTCACTTCTCTTTGCCCTTCTAAAAACTACCATCTGTTCTGACAGCCTAAAAGTTTGTTTTCATTTCATTTTGTTTGTTTATCTTCCTCCCCCCCACCTTTCCTTCCCTTTGTTGTGGTTGTTAGAATGAGCAGGCGTACACACAGTGCTGGCACTCACACATTTGGCATTGGTGTTCACCAGGGAAAGCACTCCTTTGCATGTGGTGCCTGAGCACATCCTGTAGTACTTACCAGGAGTAACTGCTGTGCTTAATCAGGAGTCCTACATTTCAGTGGTGACTCTCACCCCTGGTCGTGGTGCCAGAGATCCAGCACTCCAATATGGCACCAGCAGAGCCACCAGGACCATGCACATGAGTAGCACCAGGGGTCAAGCTCTGAACCTCACGCAGGACAGGCACTTTTGCCACTGAGCCATCCCTGAGTCCCTGCTTTGTTTTATTTATTTTCCACCCAAATGAAATGAAAACCACAATGAGAGGGCACCCCACACCTCTGAGCGCTGCTCTTATCAAAAAGACAAGTCTTGGAAGAGATGTACAGGAAAGGGAACTGAGTGAAAGTTGATGGGAAAGTAATTGGTACAGTCTCTAAGGTAGCATGGAGACTGCTCCAAAAATCAGGAAGGGAAATGCCACAATCCACCTGCTAGCCTCCTTTTGAGTATTCAGGGATTATAAAACATGAAGAATTAGAAAAATATAAATGGAAAAACTATCAACACCAGCCTTCATTTCTGCATTATTTTCAATAAGTCTGAGCACTTTATGCTAGGTTTAAGGATGAGAAAGTCACCAAGAGATGCCATAGGGCCAAGCTAAGGACAGTCACTTGTCACTTGTCTTCCTGATGTTCATTGGTTTGCACAAGCGGGCACCAGTAACGTCAACATTCGTTGGGAATGAGGTCCATTATTATCACTGTTTTTGGCATATCGAATACACCACGGGTAGTTTGCCAGGTTCTGCTACCCTGGCTCTGGGTTCGTCCCAGGGGGCCCAGCCTTTTTCTATGTCATACCATCAACCATCCAGGGCCCATGGGCAGAGCCTTGGGTGTAGGCAAGCCTGTAACCTGTCTGCCACCTGCCAACGCCGCCACACCTGCAACACCTCAAGGAGCAGGATAAGCAGGAGAAACTCAAACCCTATTCATTCCCATTCTTCTTTGTGCTCTTTTCCTTTGGCCTGAGGATTTTCTCGGCTTCCCAGTAACAGGGAGCACCTCTCTGCAGGGGAAAGTCAGTCTTTCCTGCACAGGTGGTTTCTCAGATTCCTTTGATTTAAAAAATTGAAATATTAAACAAGCAGGTCTGGGGAGATAGTTCAGTGCCTGGTCATATGAGGTACTGAGTTCAGTTCATAATATACAACCCCCCACACACATACATACCACATCCTAACATACCCCCCACCCACACATCACAGTATGCAGCTTATTAAAAAGTACTCAACATGCAAAGGTACCATATTCCTTCCAGTGCCTCCTGGTTTGAACCCAACAGAGATATTTCTCAAGGCTCATCTCTTTTTCTGACCCCAAATTGGCAACAAAGTTCAGTCAGTTCCCAGGAGAAAGGCAAGGGGCAATGAGGCAAGGATACCCTTCCACTCAGAATATAGTACTAATTTGTGCAAGTTTCAGAGAGAGTTTGAATTGCAATGATCTCACTCTCTTCTCTCACAGAAAAGAAGCATGCCAAGACCTGAGAGAAATAAATTGTTAACAATTTGCATTTTAGTTGGCTTTCAATAGACTTGGCTCCTGAGTCTTTTAAATGTCAAGGATTTTAGCATTAAAACACTTAGCTTTCAGCACTTGAGAAACCCTTAACGATAATGTTTTTGTTTTGTATTTTAACTAGTAATTCCTTAGGGCTTTTTTTGGTTGAAATCTTTGAAATATTTAAGAATCCAATAAAAAAAATATCGGCAGGGGGTATGAAGGTTTAGAACAAAAATAACAGACTGGAAATTCATTTTATTCTTGACCTTTAAATTGACTTGCTGTCACCTTCCAAGACCATTTCTCTTCCCATGGCTTTCTTTTTCAAAATTATAAAACATTTCTAAAATAACATAAAATCATTGGAGGAAACAGTCAAGCTTTATGTATAGATGGATTCATAAATCTAATTATGAAAATGCTAATTTTAAATATTCTGTAATTCAGTACTATATGACTTTAAATTTTCATCACGATCACGATCACGATCTTCCCGTTGATCATCTATTTGCTAGAGCGGGCACCAGTAATATCTCCATATGTCCTGTCTCATGCCAGTAGAGCCAGGGGCATCGGCTTGCTACAGGAACATAAAGAGCCTCAAACCATTATATTAGGTCATGGGAATGACCTAATATAATTGTTACTGGAATTTGGCATATCATATGCAACACGAGAGCTTGCCAGGCTTGTCGAGCGGGAGGCAAACTCTTTTAAACACCTCCAAATAAAGCATTTATTGATGAACCCAGCGGCAAGCGAGCCGTGCGGCTGTGATAGGCTGGTCTGCTGGGTGGAGTTCTAACGAGAGGGAAGTCCAGAAGTGGGAAAATGGTGGCGCCAGTAGAGTGAGGAGCGGTGGTCTGGCTTGTTGTGAGGCTCTGCCGAGGTGGTGGGCCAGGGCTAGAACCCGCCATGCCTCCCGACTGCCTCATGAACGGCTGTGCACAGGGAGAGCAAGGAACAGCTCTGCCCCATGTGTGAGAGTCTCAAAATAAAATTTAATTTGATAATCTGTCAAAACCTAATACCTCTCATTTAGGGTAAGAGAACAATGGTAAAATTAAAATACAAAATCTCCAGAGTTGATTTTGTCTTTTCTGCTGCTGCACAGAAGCCGGCTCTAGGGAGGGACTACCAGGTGCTCCACCTCCAGCTCCCTGACCTGGGAGCTACAAGCATCAGAGTTTTATATGAAGAGTCATTTTTATATATGAAGAAATACATCAAAATAGCAGCCGAAGTGATAGCACAGTGGGTAGGGCATTTGCCTTGCATATAGCCAACCCAGTTTCGATCCTTACATCCCATATGGTCCCCCAAGCAGGAGTAAGTCTTGAGTGCAGAGCCAGGAGGAACCCCTGAGCATCACCAGGTGTGACCCAAAAAAGAAAAAAAAAATTAAAATAACATGCACATTTAAATGAGATAATTTTACACAAACTTATTGGACAAATTAATTTATTTTTTCCAATTAAATTGTCAATTTGATTGGACATTTTAATTGGCTTACACTAGGCCAGAGAGATAGTACAGGAGCTAATGTACTTGCCTTACATGCAACAATGTTGGCCTTGATCCCAGTTCAAATCCCTGGTACCTCATATGGTCCCCTCAGCAATACCAAATGTCATGCCTTAGCACAAATTACCACCAGAAGTAAAGCATACCTGTCAAACCTGTAAAGCAGCAGGTATGACTGACCCCCTAAAATTAATTGGCACATATTTTTTAAAGTATAGTTTTCAAAATTGGACAGGGTATAAAAAATACAGATTTTCCTATCCCACTAATAAAAAAGTCCAAGTGCAAGTCCATTTTGAGGAACAATTTATCAATTACTATAACAAATTTAAATTTTTCTTTGAGAGGACACAAAGAAATGGAAAAACATCCCCTGTTGGTGACCTGGGAAGACTGTCAAAATCGCAATGTGTCCCCAAACATTACATAGATTCACTACAGTTCCTATAAAAACATCCATAACATTTTTCAAAGAGATACCTCAAAAACTCTAGGAATTCATAGGGAATAATAAAACCTTCTGAATAGTCTAAGAAATCCCAGAAAGAAAAAGAAAATGGGAGGCAATTTTCTCCCAAGCTTCAAATTGTACTACGAAGCCATAGGGTTTAAACACATGTTACTGGAATAAGGACAGACCCTCCGATCAATGGAATAGAACTGAAAATCCAGAAACATATCTTCAGAACTATGGATAGCTAATCTTTAATAAAGGAGCAAAAATAAGAAGTACAGCAAGGATAACCGTTTAACAAGTGGTTGGGAAAACTAGTCAGCCACCTGTAAAAACAAAACTAACAACAACAACAACAAAAAAAATCCTTCAAACTGCCTCACGACCAGATTAACAGAGCAAAACCAGTTCGAGCCCAGGTAGGCGACTCCCAGAAGCGGGAATCACTGGGAATTCGTCAGATGGAGTCAGGGTTCGGCCATTCCCTCTCCATTTTGTCGACTCTGGTGGCCCCACCCAGGAGCTGCCCTGCGGCCATCAGCCATAACATGAAGAGGCTCACAAGCAGCTGGGGCGGCTGGAACTCCGCTCGCCCCGGGCCCAGCTGAATATGGGACCCCAGGAGGGCAGACGGGTTTTGGGAGTGGGCCCATCACCTCTGGGGGTCCCGGAAGCAGCTGGATGAGACTCGCCCATCACACTAGCCACCATTTTCGCTGTCCGGATGCTGGGAAACTGCCTCACAACCAGATTAACAGAGCAAAACCAGTTCGAGCCCAGGTCACGCGGTCCATTAAAATAGTGGAAACAGTAATGTCTTTTAATGCACTGCATTCCACGAAGAGCAGGAAAGTTTGGCGGGAGGAGAGATGAAGAGGAGAGAAATGACATACAGAACCCGCCAAGTAGCTGAGGTGTGGGAGGGGGAGGGAGGTGGGGACATTGGTGATGGGAGATGGATTTGGGTGGAGGGATGGGTGTTGGAACACTGTAGAACCAAAACTCTACATGAGCATCTTTCAATTGTATGTCTAAAATGGTGTAATAATATTTGGGGAGGGAAATAATAAAATAAAATTAAATCGAAAAATAAAATCCTTCAGACCTTTTTCCTATACTATGCATAAAAGTGAAATAAAAATGGATTAAAGACCTCAGTATCAGACCTGGAGCCATATGATACACTGAGGAAAACATAGGCAGAACTCTCCATGGCACTGAAGCTAGAGGCATCTTTAAGAAGCCACTGCCACTGGCCAAACCAATTAGTTCAAATATAAGCTCAGGGGTAGAGTACCTCTGCCTTTTATGTTTATAAGGCCCTGGGCTAGATCTCAGGCAGAAATAAAATAAATTAAAAAAACAAAATTAAGGAATCAAATTTCAAAATAACAAATAATAAAAGTTAAATTTAAAATACCTATTACATAAATAATATATATGCATAATAGGTATATATGTACATATTATAAGCAGCATTCAAAACTCTCTACAAAGACATACTCAAATGTATGAATCTCATTTATCACCTACTGGTTGGATTTGGAGTGGCTGGCTCTCAAAGGCTACCTGGTAAATATAGAATAAACTTTAACACTGTTGTAGTCATATTGCCAAAACTGTCACAAATCTTTCAATAATAAATAAAAATAAGATAAATGGCATGTGTTTATTTTTTATAAAGGCAATAATAAACTACTGCTACTTTAAAACAAAAAGAATTGCAGGATGTTCATTGCAGTGTAATATATGTATATATAAGTTGTGTAATAACATTACCCTTATCCAACAGAGACCTGGTCTTTGCTCTACATTTCCTGAAGGCAATCTCTAAGCCCTTGGTATATCCTTCCTGAGAAAAACATCTGTTTTCCTGAAACTTTGGGCAAAGGAGACTGTCCACACCAGTGGCTTTCAATCTCCATTCTGCAGGATGTTTGATCTGCAAGACACTTTGTTTACCTCTAACTGAGTAGATGGGGCACAAGCCACATCTACAGGTGATGTCAGTCTGAGGTGTGGCATACAAACTGTCAATCTTATCTCTGAGACTGAGTTCCAGTGAAAATTTGGGATAAAACGGTTCAAGTGAACTTTCCTGGTTGGCTGTGTATTGCCATGTGTATCATCTATAGGAAGTTAGGGTTGCCCACAACGACTGAGAGAAGACCACTAAAAAATCTTCCTGCCTGGACTCTCTTAGACTCTATTCTGGGTTGATTTTATCTCTATATCCCCTGCAGTAACCTGCAACCTTGAATACCACAGTGAACAATGAGACCTGTCAATCCTTCTAGAAAATTACTGGACCTGAGCATGATCTTGGGAGACCCCCCAAACTTATAGTCAGTTTCAGAAATAAGGGGGTATTAAGAAGTCTTAAATTTTGCACACATCATTAGAATGACAGCAAAACAAACAAAACCTTGAGAGCAACCTAAATACAAGTAAGTGAATTCTTATAATCACACACTAGAATACCAACAAAATTCTAGGGGTTTTATTTTCCTTTAATTCTAGGGTTTTTATTTCCAATTTTTCCTTGTTTTTAGGGCCACACCCCACAGAGCTAAGGGCTTACTCCCCCGACTGTGGTCAGTGGCATTCCCAGCAGGACTCTGGGGGATGCTAAGGGGGCCAGAGATTGAACCCAGGTTGTCCATGAGCAAGGAAAGTACCCTGCATGGTGTATCAAAAAACAAGAATTAAGATAATTGGATTTTTCTGGTAAAGTATGTATATGTGTCTGTGTAAATCTCTAAGAGTTTCTGCCTTAAATAGAATTAAATAACAGATTTAAAAATAAATATATTTATACATTTATAAATATATATATGAAAAGTATATAATATGTATATACTTTTCATCTCAAGTTTTCTTGAGTTTTCTGTGCCTCGAATTGGACCCTATTCTTTAGTGTTTCCTCTCCCTCTTATACCACCCATGTAGTTCCAGCCAAATGGCATAGATTTTTATCATCCTATCTGCCTAACGCCTGCCCCTCAAGGTGTTTCAGGTGTGGCTGCAGTGCCCAGCTGCATCGGTAAGTGGCAGACAGGAGACAGGCTGGTCGATACCCAGAGCTCTGCCCTGTGGGCCCTGGATGGTTGATGGTCTGATATAGAAAAAGACTGGGCTCCCTGGGATGAACCCAGAGCCATGGCAGAGCCTGGCAAGCTACCCGTGGTGTATTCAATATGTCAAAAACAGTAACCATAATGGACCTCATTCCCAATGAATGTAGACATTACTGGTGCCCGCTTGAGCAAATCGATGAACAACGGGAAGACAAGTGACAAGTGACAAGTGATCTGCCTAACCATAGCCCATCAATTTGGAGTGGTTCCTGATCTACTCCGGATTGGTGTAGTGGTTCCTGATCTACTCTTCCCAACTACTGACTGGTTGAAGAATAAATCAGTAAGAATTCATGCTTTATTTTATAACTGAAGAAAGGAAAATATGAGTGGCATTTATATCATTTGAATGTAGGAACTATTAGCAGCAGGAAAGGTAGAGAAACAAATTGGTAATAAGAACAGAGGCTCAAAAAGACACAAATACACACAGATGCACACACACACATATATATTATACATATATATGTATATATATTGTGAGACTGAATTCATGCTCTTAGAGACTCAATTATTTCTCTCCCTTTTGCTTTTTGCCAGTTCGTTATATGACCCTCCAATGATCTGGCCTACCCCAATATCTTTCCAATAAGCTTTTGGCTTAGACGTTTTGAGATGCAACCAACGGTTGCATATAAGGGCATTAACAGATAAATATATTGGCCACCCAAGAATTGGCCTATAGAATTTGTGGTTTGCTAGGAGGGAATTAGGGAATTGAGAAGGAACATAGAGACAGTGGTGATAATTCGTGGTGAGAGTGGTAAAGCAACACTGTATTGCTAATATCAATATTAAGAGCATTA
This sequence comes from Cryptotis parvus, assembly GCA_021461705.1. Taxonomy (NCBI): domain Eukaryota; kingdom Metazoa; phylum Chordata; class Mammalia; order Eulipotyphla; family Soricidae; genus Cryptotis; species Cryptotis parvus. The sequence goes on along the minus strand of JAJIBD010003412.1, from coordinate 50,492 downwards.
TAAATCCCAGTGCCTAAGTGAAAATAGATATGCACACCAAAAACACGCTGCGTCTTTAAGTTCTCTATTTCCAACATAGACATAGTTTTTAAAACATATCCTCTTTTAATAATTTTTTAATTCAGCCATTTCTCTCCATCTTCACTCTCACCACCGTTATCCTCTTCTGATCCCTTCTCCTCTTTCAACTACAGCAGCCTCCCAACTATCTCTTCACTCATAATTCGCTTATTCAATTAGTACTTTAAGTGTTTTGAGTGACAATATAAGACAAATACTTTTACATATGCTAGAAATATAGGTAGTGTATCAAACCTCTTTGAGTGCTCTCTTGTAACAGAAGGATACAGTCAATAGATAAGAGCATAATATAATGTCCAACAAAGACACAAATGTCCAGCAGGGGCAGTTATCTTATACATTTGACATATACTGTTCAATGTGTAAGTATCATGAAAAAATCCATGGTCCAATGTTTCAGTTTGATCTGGGTCCTAAATCATGTCCCTCAGGGTCCTGACCATTGGTTATTTCCCACCCCCAATGATTCTGGCTCTATTCTTTGGAAGGGGGATCATATGGTGGTGCTCTGCCACTATTCTTCGCCCTATGCTCATGATGACCCCTGGCACTGCTTGGAGGACGATGCAGTGCCAGGAATTCGAACCTGAATCAGTTGTATGCAAGTCAAGTGCCTTAACATCTGTACTACTGGTTCACCCCCTCTTTTAGGACTCTATTCTATGACATTTTAGCCAATGTAGCATTAGTTAATTTTATTTAAGCAGGATCTTTAAAAATTTTTTATTATACCACCGAGAGATATACAGTTACAAAAGTGTTCATATTTGAGTTTCAGTCATACAGTGTTCCAGCACCCATCCCCTCCACTAGTGCCCATTTCCCACCACCAATATCCCCTGATTCCCCCCCCCCCCTTTCCTAGCCTGCATCTATGACAGGCAGGCAATTTTCATTTCTCTCTCTCTCCCTCTCTCTCTTTCCTTCTCTTGCACCTTATGGCTTGCAATATATACATTTAGAGGTTATCATGTATATCCTTTTGCCTGCTTTCAATGTCAAGCAGGATCTTAAAAGGTGCTTGTGTATTGTACTGTGTATTGCACTGACTTTCTCTTGCTTCTGAGAAAAGTCCTAACTGTTCCCGTCATTTCAGTTGTTCTGAGCTAAGATCCTCTACATGTGAATGTGACAGGGTGGTCAGAGCCCCACCAGAAGAACTGGCCAGTCTCAAAATGGTTAATATAAAAAACAAACATGCCTTTTTTTTTTAACATGTCTGTTGTTTTAAGCAATCATGTTCTGGCACATTTTTTTGCATGGCAAAAGCTGATAAAGCATTACAACAGAATGAAGAGTGATTAAGAGGTATTGCTGAAATGGGGTTGTTAGAAAGGAACTCTTTGAGACGACACTTGAATGAACAATGAAAGAAGAGAGACGTTGAATGATTGGTCTGCGTGATGAAACAGTGTTCCAGATTGGATATGGTGTGTGGGGGGTGAGGAGGGGGTAGGGTTAGCTGTTGCAGAACAAGGCAGGGGCAATGCCTTGTACTGAGAGTGACCTGGATGGCCAGTCAAGGGGAAAGAGTGGTCATGAATGAGTTCAAAGTGGTGGGCAGCAATCAGTCTTACCTTGCTGTTACAAACAATCCTCAGCTAATCCATTTTTAACGGATATTTTGCATACATGACAGCATAGTCTCCAGGTGAGTTCAGATAATTTATTAGCTATGTCAAAAGGTTTGTGCTTTGGTATTTTTGATGGGTGTTGCCAGAGTCCTTCCATGAAGGTTATAACAAGTTACCATGCTGCCAGCAATATGTAACTGGCAATTATCAAACAGGTATTATCAGACTCTTTGATCTTTGTCATCTGATAGGTAAAAATAAATGGCTTTGATTTGCATGTTCTTATCAGGAGGTTGGGCAATTATTCATACTTCAGAACCCATTAATATTTCTTTTCTGTGAAGTTACTATTTATCTTCTTTGCCCATTTTTTCCCTACTTAAGTGTCAATCTTTGTAGTTTTTTTGAGTTCTAGGAAAATTAGGCTTTTGTCCACAGTTGAGTCCCATTTAGAACTCTGCCACAATAAAGAACAAATGGGTGGGAACAGACCTGGCAGCTGCCAGGACCTGAGCAGGCTGCTGCTTCAGTGGAAGATGCTGATGACTAGGCTTAGGAGAAGGAGAAATGGTGAGATGTGTTCAACTAGAATAACGGCTAATATTTACTCAAGGGTTTCTCTGTATAGGACTCCAATGATCAACCTCTCCTAAACACTTTCTCATATCTTTCCCAGTAATTCTAAGGGGGACACACAATTTTCCCTCATTTACTGAAGTTAAGTGGGTTGACTCTTAACCCGGACTGGAGAGTTAGTTTTATATGTTGGGTTTTTTTTTTTTGGGGGAGGCATAAGAGTGGGGATGGGCGGGGTGTTGATGCACACCTGGCTTTGCTTAGGGCTTACTCCTGTCTCTGTGCTCAGGGATTACTCCTGGACGGGCTGGGGGACCATATTCAGTGTCGGGGGATTGAACCAAAGCTAGTCTTATGAAAGGTAAACACCATATCCCAAGTCTGGATATTCACCCATGATGCCACATTCCTCCTAGCCTCTTCCAGCACAAGTCCTATACATTCTCTCTGCAAGCCAAAGGATTCATTGAAATTTAAACCTGTGCTTCTCCCTCTCCTGCTGAAACACCCTAAAGGGACGAACCCACTGGGCCTTAGGCACATCCAGAGTCTTCAAAGTTTTCCAGATCTGGCCCCAGTGCACAGTTGCTGGTCATCCCATGATCTGTCCCATCAAGAAAATCTTTGGGTTCAGAGCCCTCACGCCCAACCCTCCTCAGACCTAGACCCAGCCACCCTCATAACATTTTTCCCACTTCCTCCTTGCCAGGTTAAATCCCACAGGCCCTTCAGTCTCAGTTTAGTGTTAGCTCCTGTGAGAAACTTTGCAGGAAATCCATTTCTTTAACAAATCCTGGATTAGGTGACCCTGCTATGATTTCTCAAAGGAGCCTGTGATTTCTCTTCTTGGGACTTATCATACTCTAACAACCAAAAGGGTTCCCTCACCACCGGACTACAAGTTTCTCTATAAAGATCTTAAAAGATGAAAAAGGTTTGGGTTGAGATAAAAAATAATAGAATTGCATGGCTCACATACCTGCGTCTACAATGCAAAGCCACTCTCTCCTCTCCCACCACTCTCCACTCACTCAGATTTCTTCCTTTTCAAGTAGCTATTATAGTTCCTGTTTATCGTTCTGAAAAAAGTTTATGCAGACTGAAAGATATCTATATCTCTATATCTCTATATATCTATATCTGTATCTGTATCTCTATCTATCTATCTATCTATCTATCTATCTATCTATCTATCTATCTATCTGTCTGTCTGTCTGTCTGTCTGTCTGTCTGTCTGTCTGTCTGTCTGTCTGTCTGTCTGTCTGTCTGTCTGTCTGTCTATCTGTCTATCTATCTGTCTATCTATCTATCTATCTATCTATCTATCTGTCTGTCTGTCTGTCTGTCTGTCTGTCTGTCTGTCTGTCTGTCTATCTATCTATCTATCTGTCTATCTATCTATCTATAGATGTGCACATATTTTTTCTGCAAAAGCTCCATGCAAATGGTGACCTACTACACATACTTCTACTTTGTGTACACACACACCAAGAAATTGAATGCTATCACTAAGTTAACTGTTGTGCTGTTATAATATCACTAAAGAATAAACAAAAGCAATACTGGCTGACATCGAACAAAATGATGTTATTGAAGGACCTGCTTCCATTATGCTTTGTTTCCTGTAATGTCAGTCTCCAAGCACCAGGTCACAACATGAGGACTTAACTGTACTAAGGAACTTCATTTAGAAAGACATTAGGTGCTTCTTCCTCTTCCATGTATGTGTATTTGTAATATACTTTGTTCACATTTACATTTCCTATTGCCTCAGCAAAGGATTGGGCAAATGGTAGGTGCTTAATAAAACTGTTGAGTTGAAGTAATTCACAAGGCAAAAAAGTTGATAGAGACTGCTCAGAATATCCAAATATCAATATATTTATGTCATGCAAATAAACATAGTCATTCTTTATCTGTCTTTTTCCTTCTGGCTAATTTCACTCAACATGATCCTCTCCATGTCCATCCATTTATAGGCAAATTTAATTACTTCATTTTTCCTAACAGCTACATAGTATTCCATTGTGTAGATGTACCACAGTTTCTTTATCCAGTCATCAGTTCTTGGGTACTCTGGTTGTTTCCAGATTCTGGCTATTGTGAATAGTGCTGCTATGAAAATAACAGTGCACACTGCTGATCCAGGTTCCATTCCAAGCAGTACATATAATCCCTCAAGCACCATCAGGACTGACCCCTGAGTACAGTGCCAGAGTGATCTCTGAGCATTGCTAGGGATCTAAAAACCAAAATTGAAAAAAAAAGCATAGTGAGATATTATTAGCTACCCACAAGAGTGATTAAAAGAAAAAGAAATATCCAACAGACTCTCATCCATTGTTGGTGGGAATGTCGACTAGGTACAGCCTTTTTGGAAAACAATATGGACATTCCTCCAAAGACTAGAAATTGAGCTCCTGTTTGACCCAGCCATACCACTCCTGGGAATATACCCAGGGAGGCCAAAAACACACAACAGAAACACCATCCCTACTTTTATATTCATAGCAGCACTATTTACAATAACCAGAATCTGGAAACAACCAGAGTACCCAAGAACTGATGACTGGATAAAGAAACTGTGGTACATCTATACAATGGAATACTATGTAGCTATTAGGAAAAATGAAGTTATTAAATTTGCCTATAAATGGATGGACATGGGGAGGATCATGTTGAGTGAAATTAGCCAGAAGGAAAAAAGACAGATACAAAATGACTGTGTTTATTTGCATGATATAAATTAAAATATATATATATAGTATGAACCAATATCCAAGGTCAGGCAAAACAAGGATCAGGAGATCTTGTTAAAGGTGGAATCTACCACAAACGTGTGGGAGTCAGAGGTTAGGTAAGACAGAGAAGGGAACAGTGTGCTAATAATTGTTGAAAGTGATAATCCATCAGCCTAGAACTGAGCATTGAATACAGGCAAAAAGACACATATGGTAACCTCTAAATGTATGTATTATAATCCACAGTGTGTAAGAGAAGGAAGAGAGAGAGAGAGAGAGAAGAGAGATAAAGAACCTGCCATAGAGGCAGGCTAGGGGGGGGAGGGAATTGGGAACACGGTGGTGGGAAATGGGCACTGGTGGAGCAATGGGTGCTGGAACACTGTAAGACCAAAACCCAAATATGAGCTTCTTTGTAATTGTATATCTCATAGTGGTATAATAAAAAAAATTAAAAAAAAAAAAACACTCAAAAAAAAGAAATACCCAACAATGTCAAGTGTTGGTGAAAACATGGCATACTGGAACTCATATTCTGCTATTAAGAATATACACTGATAATGGCCACTTTAAAAAAATTAATAGTAACCACTAAAGCTGAATATATGCACAAGCTATGCCACAAAACTCTAGTTCTAGCTATACATCCAACATAAATTTAAAGACACACACAAATACACAACAGATTTAACCTTACCCAAAGCAAGATATGACTGCTACCAACTTCTAGAAGGCAAATTCTAAGTCTTTGGCCAACTTTGCCTGAGTAGAGCATCATGAGACAACACCACATAGTCTATAGTAATGAACTGATATCTAATCAGTCTTGGGGCTGATTAGACATCAGCCCCAAGACTGATATCAGATTGATTTCTGGAGGAGTTGGAAAGGTTGCCTTATCTACACGACACATTCTCAATAAAAACCCCTAGACATCAATCTTGATGTCTAGGAAAGCTTACAGGCTAGTGTAAGCTTTCCTGATCAGAAATAATCCATGCATATTGCCACACATCATTGCTGGGAGAAGTAAGAGCTGTCAGTAGAAGTTCAGCCTAGCCCAGAACCCTCCTAGATGCTTCTCTATATACCTTTTCCCACTGCTAATTTTAATCTGTATTCCATCACAGTATTAAATTGGAACTTCGAATTTAACAGCTTTCTTTCCAAATTCTGTGAATCTGTCTTGTGAATTACTGAACCTGACAGTGGTCTGGGCGATCACCCAAATGGCAACAAAAATATTTACTGAAGCAGTATTTATAATGGGCAAAACCTGGAAGTAACCCAAATGACAATAACTGGTAGACTAGACATGTATTTTACGGTACATTCATACCATATACTATAATGTACATACCATTGTCTTTTATACCATTCGATATAAAAACACACATACAATTACCAAAAGGGGAAAAAAACAAAACTACAGGAACGTGTAATGTATATATAGTAAATACTGCAACTACATAAATAAATCAAACATGATATTGAGTAAAAAGAAGTCACAAAAAAAGCCATGTATGATTCTATTTACAGAAGGTTAAAAGGACAGATAGAAGTCAGAATAAGGTTACCTATTGACTGACTATCTTCCTACCATTTAAGTTCTATAGAAATTTACCACAGACAGGGGTCTTAAATAACATTGATTTCTCATGCTGTGGGAGGTAGAAGTCTAAGAGCCAGTGTTTGCTAAGAGCTTGGTTTGCAGAAGACTGTTTTCTCATTGTATCCTGACAAGGTGGGGAGCAGGGTAAGACGCAACAAGCTTTCCAGTGTCTGCTTTCAATGGAGTTCCACTCACAAGCTGTGTGCCTTCATATCTTCATCTAACCCTAATTCTTTCCCATATGCCTCACCTTCTAGTACTATCTCTTTGGGGTTCAGGTTTTCAACATATGGATATTGTGGGGCACACAAACATTCAGGCCCTAACACTGGGAAGAGGCACAGACATCTTTCTGGGGGTGCTGGCAATGCTCTTGGCTCTGAACTGGGTAAGAACACAAGTAAATGAATACCTCCACTTGACAGAAGTTCACCCAGCTTGTCATATGATTTGTACACACTTTTTCTGTATTTTTTTAAAAAAATTTTTATTATACCACCGTGAGACATACAATTACAAAGGTGTTAATAATTGGTTCTTGGTAATACAGTATTCCAGCACCCATCCCTCCACCAGTGCCTCATTTCCACCACCAGTGTACCCCACACCCTCCCGCCCACCTCCAGACTGCCTCAATAGCAGGTAGCCCTGTTTCCTCTCTTTCTCTCTCTGTCTCTCTCTCTGTCTCTGCATCTCTCTCCCTCTTCTTTTACATTGTGGCTAGCCCTGCAGATATTTAGAGTTTATTACTTAAGTCTCTTTGTGTATATTCAATGGTGAGTTTTAATCTACCATTACCATTTCCCACACTTAGTAAAACACTGGTATCTATTTATATCCTATTAATGAATGCAGTCATCTATATCATCAGACATGTTTTTCTGTATTTATACCAAAGCTCAACAAAAACTTTACTTCCTGGGCTAGAGAGATATACAGGGGTCATCTATATCATCAGACATGTTTTTCTGTATTTATACCGAAGCTCAACAAAAACTTTACTTCCTGGGCTAGAAAGATATACAGGGGTTAAGGAATTTGTCTTGAATACAGCCAACCCTGAGTGGTTCCAAATATTGTCATTCTACCCCCACCACTACCCTCAGTAGCACCTGGAGCGATCCTCAGCATAGAGCTGAGAGTAGTCCCCTGAGCACCACTGGGTGTGGTTCAAAACTCCAAAAAAGTTGATCTCCCTTGATACTTATGATGATGACAATGAAAGAAAGAATGAAAAGTAGAGTTGGAGAGCAAGATGTAGAGGGAAAGAGAGAAGGGAGGAAGGACCTGGTCATAACAAGTGCTGGCAAGGAAAGAGAGCAGCAGCAATTCTCAACTGGTCAGGCGTATGGAAGGCACACAGGTCTGGGTAAAGCTTTGATGGTTTCTTATAAAGTTACACGTATTACAAAAGCACGCACAAGATTCAGCAATCTCTCTATGGGATGATACAAGAGAAAGAAAACACTTATATTCACACACACACAAACTACATACAAATAAGTTGCTTTCCTTATTCTCTTCAACATAAACGTCGGAAGACTCTAGGTGTCCTTCAGCAGGTGAATAGATAGTTACATGATAAAATATAGTTCCTAGGGTTCACTCCACGCGGGGAGGCACGCTGGCTGGACTTGGAGGGGGTATTTGGGCTCCTCCTCCCATTCCTCCACCTCCATGTCAGCGTGTGTGGCTGCAAGCTCCCAACCACTACAGCCAGCAACACTGGAAGAGAGAGACACTCAGACTCAAAGCTGCGCTGGCAACAGTCTTACATAATATTGGAAGTTAGGACCAGGTCCTTCCCAAGATCTTTCACATTTATGCACTGTAAACAGTTCTAGGCAGGTTCTAGCTGTGGCCCATTATCCCAGTGAGCCTAGCAAAAAAGCCAGAGGAACCCCCACACCATGAGGTCAGTTATTCTCAACATCCAGACTCCACATCTCCTCAGAGTTCCACCTAAGGGAAAAGCCCATCTATCCCCATTGATGTCATCAGCAAATGCACGAGATGAGAGCCTACTACTGAGAATATACTACCTACATGGCAGAGCCTGGCAAGCTGCCCATGTCATATTTGATATGTCAAAAACCAGTAACAATTACAGACCTCATTCCCATGACCTGAAGGAATGGTTTGAGGCTCTTCATGTTCCTGGAGAGAGCAGATGCTCTTGGACTACACTTGCTCTTGACAGGACATATGGAGATGTTACTGGTGCCCGCTGGAGCAAATTGATGAACAACGGGAGACAGGTGATATAAGTGAAGTGATACATGATAAAATACTACTATATCACTAGGCATGAACAAAAGGAATGAAGGAGTCAGGAGATACTTCGAGTGGAAGAGTATGTGCTTAGCATTTACAAGAGCCTACATATGACTCCTGACATAGCAATGTCTACACCACGGCCCCAGAAGCACTGTCAGACTAAGCACCACTGGCCATGCAGGTTAAGCAGATTGCACAGGATGAGTGCTACTGGCTGCCACCCCTATGAAAAAAAAGAAACAAACTGTAGAGACATGCAATACATTGGACAAATCCCATAAATCTCAGGAATTTCTGCGGAGTGAAGGTAAATTCAAAAACTCCAGCACTGTAGGATTCCATTTATAAGACACTCAGGGAACAGCAAAACTTTAGGGACAGGTAAAAATGACCAGTGGGGACTGGAATGAAAGTTCAGCGGGTGGGGCATTTATTTTGCACATGGCTGGCCTATGCCGGCCCGAGTTCTATCCCCAGCATCCCATATGGTACCCTGAGCACCGCCAGGAGTAATTCCTGAGTGCAGATCCAGGAGTAGCCCCTGAGCGTTGCTGGGTATCACCCAAAAAAGAAAAAACAACAACAACAAAAAAAAAAAACAGTGGTTGCCTGGGACAAAGAATTGCAGTTAATTAAACTCCAGCTGTATCTCCTCATCAAAAATAATAATAATAATAAATTAAAATAAAAAAAATAAAAAAAGATCATGGCAAAAAATAATTATTTCTATTTTTTTCTTTTTTTTTGCCTTTTGAGTCACACTCAGTGATGCTCCTGTATTACTCCTGGCTTTGCACTTTCGGGAATTATTCCTGAAGGTGCTCAGGGGGCCATACGGGAGGCCAGGGATGAATCCAGGTTGTCTGTGTGTAAGACAAATGCCCTTATCTTTGTAATATTGCTCTAGTCCCCAGAATACTTTTATTTTATTTTAAGAGCATGCCACCTGCACGGCAGAGCCTGGTAAGCTACCCGTGTCATATTTGGTATGCCAGATACCAGTAACAACTATAGACCTCATTCCCATGACCTGATGGAATGGTTTGAGGCTCTTTATGTTCCTGGAGCAAGCAGATGCCCTTGGGCTCTACTAGCATGAGACAGGACATATGGAGATGTTACTGGGGCCCGCTCGAGCAAATCGATGATGAGCGGGAAGACAGTGCTAGACAGTGGGGGCAGGTGATTCTCAAGTTGTACTCAGGAGGCCTGAACACCCCACTGGCGATTCCAGGCCAACAGGGCTGGAAGTTCAGTGAAGGGACTGAGTTTGTGATGCTGCTCAGGCCCTGTGGCCTGAAGTACTGAAACTCTCTGTCCCACCAGGTGGTGTTCTTGGGCCTCAAGAGCTACAGTTTGTACCTGCTCAGGGAACCATGTGATTCCAGGGATAAAAAACCAAATATGCTCTAAATGTCATACTATATTTCAGCCTCTAATTTGTCTGTTTGTTGATTTATTTATCTATCTGGTAGCACTAAGAATTAAACACAACGAGGAATAATTCTGAAAAAAGAAAAAAAATTCCAGACTTCGTGGAGCAACGTCTCAAATTCTACAATACTGATAAACCAGGAGTAGCACACCAGATTGGATGGGATGTAATATAGAAGGCAACCAATCTCGATGACCAAAATATAAATACAGAAGGCTAAACCTGTAACAACATCTCTTAGTAATCTCTTATACAAGGACTTAACGACTCCACGGTGAGTCACAACAAAATTCACTAAATTTCTTCTAAAGAAATATTTATTAATCATTCTGTTAGCAAATTGTGTATAACCAGCAATATAAGTTATTAAGGGTCTGCTATAAGGGCAGGTTTTTTTTTTTAAGTATTTTTATTATACCACCGTGAGATATACAAATAAAAAGATATACAATTAAAAGTTCATGTTTGGGTTTTGGTCATACAGTGTTTCAGCACCCATCCCTCCACCAGTGCCCATCTCCATACAAATAAAAAGATAGACAATTAAAAAGTTCATGTTTGGGTTTTGGTCATACAGTGTTTCAGCACCCGTCCCTCCACCAGTGCCCATCTCCCACCAACAACATCCCGGTTCCCTCCCCCTTCCCCAGCCCTGCTCCATGGCAGGTTCTTTATTTCTTTCCCTTTCTCTCTCTTTCTCTTTTCCTTCCCTTCCAGACTATGGATTACAGAACATACATTAAAAGGTTGTCATGTGAATCCTTTTGCCTCTATTTAATGCTCAGTTCTAGGTTGGCATTAGTACCCTCGACTATTATTAGCACCCTGTTCCATTTTCTGTCTTACCTAAACTCTGACTCCCACACGTTTGTGATAATTTTGAGGGCAGGTTTAAGGGGTGTTTGGGAAAATTAGAGACCATTGTGGAGGAAAGTGTATGTGTAATGGTAGTGGAACTGGGGTTGGAATATTCAATGTCTGTAACAAATCATTACAAACAACTTTGTAAACCACAGTGTTTATATAAAGTATAAGGGGAAATTAAAATAAAAAAGAATTTAAAAAAGAATAACAGGATGAGATTTTAGAAATTTGACTCCTAAAGACAAACATGTATTTCTAACTCCCTAATGAACTTTTCTATTGCAAAGTCCAAAAAAATAAAATTTGACAGAAACAAAAGAGAACTCAGCATGTGCAACCACTACTTATTGCAACACCAGTAACTAAAGGATAGCAGTTAAATGGAAAAATATTTAAAAGTCTAAGAAAAGAAAGAGTGTGGAGGTCAAGTTGTGAAAGAGTTTTATGGGAGGGGGAAAAGTGAAACGTTTTATTTTACATAATTTAAAAAATTTGGTACAAAAACAAATGAGCAGGGGGCGGAAGGCATTCGTCAGTAAGAACTGATCAAATAAATTGATGGGGATAAATTGAGAATGGCGGTTATCTCTGGGATAAGGCATGAGGCAGCATGCTGAGGTGTAGGAATGTTCTGTATCTTGGTGTGGGTGTAGATATGGGTAAAAATTATCCATGTTATACACTTATAATTAGCACACTTTTATGTTCTTTACTGTCTATGCAGTATATTTAAAAAAGGAAGGAGAAACATACTTTTGGCTTTAAAAGTTCCCTTATATTATTTTACCTCTAAATTTCCAAGGGCTCCTTATTGAGAATCCTAATCAACAATTGGTTTCCTTCACCCCTACCCCAGTATAGACTGACTTGAGCATTATATGCAAAGGAAACTTCCCCATTCAGAAAATTCACAGAAAAGTTCCGCGAGGACCATTCGAATTTCTTCCTTGCTGAAGTTTCTGTTCATTTCTTGTCCCCATTTTTTGATGGGGTTGTTTGTTTTCTTCTTGTAAAGTTCTACCAGTGCCTGATATATCCTGGATATTAACCCCTTATCAGATGGGTATTGGGTGAATATTCTTTCCCATTCTGTGGACTGCTTTTGTATCTTAGTCACTGTTTCTTTTGAGGTGCAGAAGCTTTTCAGTTTCATGTAGTCCCATATGTTTATCTTTTCTTCTAGTTGCTTTGTTAGTGATGTTTCACCTTTGAAGATGCCTTTAGCTTCAATGTCGTGGAGGGTTTTTCCTATATTTTCTTCAATGTACTTTATGGATTCAAGTCTGATATTGAGATCTTTAGTCCATTTTGATCTGATTTTTGTGCATGGTGTTAGACACAGGTCCAAATTCATTTTTTACATGTTGCTGCCCAGTTTTCCCAGCACCACTTGTTGAAGAGGCTTTCCTTATTCCATTTTAGACTCATTGCACCTTTATCAAAGATTAAATGATCATGTGTTTGAGGTTGGGTGTCAGGATACTCAATTCTATTCCATAGGTCCACAGGTCTGTTTTTATTGCAATACCATGCTGTTTTAATTACTACTGCCTTGTAGTACAGTTTGAAGTTGGGAAAGGTGATGCCTCCCATCTTCTTTTTCCCGAGGATTGCTTTTAGCTATCCTTGGGGTTTATTGTTCCATATAAATTTCAGGAGCGTTTGGTCAATTTCTTTGAAGAATGTCATCGGTATCCTTATAGGGACTGCATTGAATCTGTACAGAGCTCTAGGGAGTATTACCATTTTGACAATGTTGATTCTCCCCATCCATGAACAGGGAATGTGTTTCCATTTCCTTGTGTCCTCTTTATCTCTTGGAGCAGTGTCTTGTAGTTTTCTTTGTGCAAATCAAAACAACAATGAGATACCACTTTACACCACAGAGACTGGCACATATTCAAAAGAGCAAGAACAACAAGTGCTGGCGTGGATGTGGGGAAAAGGGGACACTCATCCATTGTTGGTGGGAATGCCGGCAGGTACAGCCTTTCTGGAAAACAATATGGACTTTCCTCCAAAGACTAGAAATTGAACTCCCATTTGACCCAGCCATACCACTCCTGGGAATCTACTCTGGGAAACCAAAAATACGCAGCGGAAACACCATCCCTACTTTTATGTTCATAGCAGCATTATTCACAATAGCCAGAATCTGGAAGCAACCAGAGTGTCCGAAAATCGATGACTGGATAAAAAGCTTTGGTACATCTACACAATGGAATACTATGCAGCTGTTAGGAAAAATGAAGTTATAAAATTTGCCTATAAATGGATGGACATGGAGAAGATTATGTTGAGCGAAATTAGCCAGAAGGAGAGAGACAGATACAGAATGACTGCATTTATTTGCATGACATAAATATATATGTACATATTATGATACCAATATCCAAGGTCAAGTGAAACATATATCGGGAGGTCTTGTCAAAGGTGGAAATTATCACAAACGTGTGGGAGTCAGAGTTTAGGTAAGACAGAAAATGGAACAGGGTGCTAATAATAGTCGAGGGTACTAATGCCAACCTAGAACTGAGCATTAAATAGAGGCAAAAGGATACACATGACAACCTTTTAATGTATGTTCTGTAATCCATAGTCTGGAAGGGAAGGAAAAGAGAAAGAGAGAGAAGGGGAAAGAAATAAAGAACCTGCCATGGAGCAGGGCTGGGGAAGGGGAGGGAACCGGGGATGTTGTTGGTGGGAGATGGGCACTGGTGGAGGGACGGGTGCTGAAACACTGTATGACCAAAACCCAAACATGAACTTTTTAATTGTATATCTTTTTTATTTGTATATCTCACGGTGGTATAATAAAATACTTAAAAAAAAGTTCCCCAGACCCAGCAAGGTCTAAAGATCCTGGAATTAACCCAAGAAAGAAGTGTGACACATGACCCAGAGAATTAGTACAGTGAGTACGGTGCTTGCCTTGCACATAACCAACCTTGTTTGTACACCTGGCATACATATGGCACCTTAAGCCACACCAGGAGTGATTCCCTGAGCACAGAGCCACAAGGGAAGCCCTGGGCACTAACCTGTGTAGCCTCAAACCCTGTATTTGTAAAAAAAGTAGAAGAAAAAAGAGGTGGTGTAGAAAGCAGTAAGACTCGAGCAGTAACCTCATGGCCAGATTCTAGGTCTGCCAAATGACTATAAGATTCCAGTGGTCATTGATGATTCTGAGCTTTTGACTCCTCCCTTGAAAAATCAGTCTTAGCAACCCTTTAATGTATGTTCTGTAATCCATGGTCTGGAGGGGAAGGAAAGAGAGAAAGAGAAATGGAAAGAAATCAAGAACCTGCCATGGAGCAGGGCTGGAGGAGGGGGAGGGAACCGGGGGCGTTGGTGGTGGGAGATGGGCACTGGTGGCGGGATGGGTGCTGCAACACTGTTTGACCAAAACCCAAATATGAACTTTTTAATTGTATATCTTTGTAATTTTTAAAAATAAAAAAATTAAAAATAAAAAAAGAAAAAAAAAGAAAAATCAGTCTTAGTAGAGTGACTTGGGAGGTAGAAGAGAGTAATAAATCCCACCTTGAATAGTGTTCCATATGAGATGAGCTAGAAAAGATACTGTAAGCAAATGCATGTGTGGGGAGGTTTCCTTATGTAAACCCTTGCTTTCTGACTGACACGGAAGAAGGGGGAACTTGCTTCATGCTTCCAGAAGCAGGACGGCAAGACTCCAGGAAGGTTCATTTCTCTGGGAGAGCACCAGCTGTGACCAGAGGGGCCTCTGTCAAGTGATCAGGAAGACTGTGTCGCCAAGCTGTGGCTACTAACCGGATCAAGCAACCTTCCTCCACACTCCCTTCAGTAACTAGGAAGCATGGAGCCAATGACTCTGTGAGCCTCTTTGTGTTCTGATTTCCTTATCTGTACAGTAAAAGAAAAAAAATTACCTACTAGTATAGAGAAAATACAAGTACAAATCTTAGAACAACGACCAGAGTGCTATTATAATAAATCTACTGCTTTCTGCAAATATGTCCTCTGCGATCCTGACATTCCTTATTTCCGCCTAACTTTATTAAGCTATAATTGACATATGATATTGTGTACATTTAAGGGGTACAATCTGTTAATGTGATATTCTGCAATATGATTCCCACCATATCACCATGACATTAACTAACACCTCCATCATGACACATAATTACCATTTTGTTTTTGTGGCGAGAACTTCGAGGATTTGCTCTAGTATTCCATGTTATTAGCTATAATCACCATGCTGTAATTAGATCCCCAGAACTTGCTAATCCCTTTAACTGGAAATGTATATATTGGGACAGATATAGTTCCATTTCCCCAGTCCCTGGCAACCAACTCTACTATTTTGAACAGCCTGGCTACCTTTTTTCTAGGGGTGGGGGGGGAATGGGGAGACACTCACCCAGCAGTGCTTGGGGACTCTTTGGTGCTGGGAACTGAAACTAGGGCTCCTGCCTGGAAAGCTTATGCTCTTGCCCATGAACCAGCCCCCAGGTGCTGGCATTGGGGCTTACAATATTTATTTATATATTTATTTGTTTTGGTTTCGGGGGGCCATGCCCAGTGGCTGTCAGAGTTAACTCCCGGCTCCATGCTCAGAGATCATTTCTGCTGGTGCTCAGGAGATCATATGTAGTGCGGAGAACAGAACCCAGATTGGCCACATGCAAGGCAAGCTCCCTGCCCGCTGTCCTAACACCACATTCAAGGTTGTTATTTTTATTTTTTTTTTATCTCAAGCGTCAGTCAGCAAAAGGGTGCCCTGATCTGCTGGCTTCTGCCTCTCCCTTTCCTCCCAGTCCCAGAGCCTTTTCCTGTCTTGCTATGGAAGAAATGTCACTTGGTCCTGGCTGTAGTCATGCCAGTGGGTCTCCTGGTGATGCCCTACTGCTGCCTGTGCTCAGTTTGCTCCTTATTCTCTCCTCCTACAGTGCATCAATCCAGCATCACAGACTCCAGAAGCTCCTGTTCTCCAGGCTGCCATGGTCCCCGGGCAACAGGAGTGTAAGCCTCAGTGCTATGGGCTGAGCTGAGGAAAATGAATTCTTTTGTTGTCACATTTTACTTGAGTGGTTATTCGGAAGTAAAGCCTGCATTTTCTGCTCACTGCAGCTTTGTGTCAGGGCTGTGATTTCAGCCCTTTTTAAAACTCCAAATAGGCCTGACCCATCTGGCAAATCTCAAAGTCAACTTACATATATAGCACATCAGCGTCTCTGAACTGGAGTTATTTCAATTCAACGGTCTCTGACCTGAAGGAGAATAAACACTCGAGCCTGCTGCCAGTGTTTAAACTAAGACCACCCCCAATGCTGTAGCAGGGAAGGATGTAAACAGCGACTGGGGAAGAAGCTGGATTCCCCACCCCTGCTCTGCACCTTGTCTAAATGCACTAGAGGAAGCAATTTGGGAGAACTCCGAAATTAAAAGCATTTTCCCCACGTTAAGCCTTTATTTTTAAAAAACTGTGCTCTGCGTCCTCCTCATTTAAAATTTCACTTGTCTGTGAAGCAGATGAAAATCCCTCAGCTATTCCTGCACATTTTTTCTTTGTCATCAAGTTTGAGCAATAGTCTTAATAGACTTGGGAAGGGCCAGAGAGTCTTTGGCTTCTTCCACCTCTCCTTCAGTTCAGTGTGCACCTGCCACATACTTCATTCCAGTCAATGAGGAGAGATCCCAAGATAGGTTTATTTTTATTTATTTATTATTAATTTATTTTTTTGCTTTTTTGGGTCACACCCGGCAATGCTCAGGGGTTTCTCCTGGCTCTGCACTCAGGAATTACTCCTAGCGGTGCTCGGGGGGACCATATGGGGATGCCGGGGATTGAACCCGGGCCAGCATGGGCCGGCCACGTGCAAGGCAAACCCACTGGACTATCACTCCGGCCCCTATTTATTTATTTTTTAAAGACAGGAGCAAGGAAGAGAATATAGCGGGTAGGACACTTGCCTTGTATGTGGCTGGCCTGACGTGATCCTTGGCATCACATGTTTCCCCAGTCCCACCAGGAGTGATCCTTGATCACAGAGCCAGGAAGAAGCCCTAATGAGTGTGGTTCCCCCAAACAAAACAAAGTCTCTGACCCTTGTGAGGCTCACAGGTGTTCTGCTTTCAAGGAAACAGTGGGTGTGTCTATGGCCTTTCTCATCAATGCAGGCAACTGTCTCTGGGATCAAGCCTAGCAGGGTATTCTTTATCAGACGTCTCCTCACTCATGAGGCTCCCCTAGTTACTTCCATATGCTTACTCCGGTATACTATGAAGTAAAATATAAAAGAAATAAACAAGCTAAAACAAATGTATCCATTAAGAAATTTTTGTTTGGTTTTGGGTCATACCCATTCATTCCTTTATTTATTTTTTTTTGCATTTTTTGGGTCACACCTGGCAATGCTCAGGGGGTTACTCCTGGCTCTGCACTCAGGAATTATTCCTGGCGGTGCTTGGAGGACCATATGGGATGCCGGGGATCGAACCTGGGCCGGCACAGACTGGCTGCTTGCAAAGGCAAACGCCCTACCCGCTGGACTATCGCTCCGGCCCCATACCCATTTATTCTTGGGACTTACTCCTGGCTCTGTGCTTAGGAGTTATTCCTAGAAGTGCTTAGGGGACCATATGCAATGCCAGGGATCAAAACAGGGTAGGCCACGAGCAAGGTAAATGGTTTATCTACTGTACTATTTTTCTGGTCCTCTCTTAGTGAACTTTATACGGTAGACATACTCGTAACTATTACCAAGGTTAAGATTCAGAACTCTGCTCACCACCCAAGAGTCCCTATCCTGATGATAGCTCTCTCCTTACCACCCTTATCACCATTCTGAGTCATAGATAATCTGCTAGGATTTATCATGTCTGTATCCACTGATCTGTGGCTTAGTCTTTTCATTTTGTTATTTCTGATATATCATTTAAGTCTCTTCAACTACTTTTTCTCTACATATAACTTTCCTTCCTTTCCTTCATCTGATTATGAGTTGGGTTCCTCAAATTCTGGGTTTTGTAGATTGTCTGTTCATGGTGTTATTTCCACATGCTCCTTCGTTCTATTTCCAACAAATGGGCAGCCGGATCTTGGGGCTCCAGTAGATTCCATTTCAACTCTTTTTGAGATGTCTTCATAGCATCCATTTTTCACCGCTTTTTAATGTTAGCAGTCAGTAATGTTCAGAGTCCCCATACATTAATTGATCTGAGTTCCAAAAAAGTACAATTTTGTGTTTAATTTTTATTAAGTAAAATTTTTGGCCATATCCTGCAGTGCTCAGATATAACTCCAGGTTCTGTGCTCAGGGAACACTTCTCTTGGGTGTGAAGGATTGTATAGGACACTGGGAATCGAACCCAGGTTGACCATATGCAAGGTAAGCACCCTATCTTAATATACTGTCACTCTGGCCCCTGAATAAAATAATTTTTAAAAAGAGACGCATTCCCTTGCTACTAATGGTAATCAGTGCTCCAGCTTATAGAGAAAAGGCAAGATAATGACTGATTCTTTTATTTACCCAGTTTTCAAAATAATAAATTAGTTACCTATTATCCTCTGAGGGAGACCAATTACTTTATCATTATGAATTCATGAACATAATTATATTTGATGTATTTCAATCCATTGTAATTCTGGTTCTTCTTGCATCTTGAATTTTCTTATCTCTGGCCTCTGGGAATATCTTCAAGTTGTCTCCTGAATCATTATTGACATGATCCTAAAAACCATTAAAAGATGCCTCATTATCTGCTATGAAAAGATATGCCAAGATAATTTTTCAGTCCTTGGCCATAGATTGGAATCAGTAATTTCTTCAAGAAGCTCCGTATGTTTTTAATGGAGAATAAAAAGGCAACTCATAACCACAATGTGAGCTTGTGATATTTAATACTGTTAGTATCAGTAAATATTGCTGGGACTTGTGGGGTAGATGGACACCCTAAAACACTCAGAGACTACATCTGGTTTTCCTTGGGGTCATTCCTGACTGTGCTTGGGTACCAGATGTGGTGCTAGGAACTGGACCCAGGCTTTCTGCATGCAAAATGTGTGCTGTAGTCCATAAAACTATCTCTCCATCCCCTGTGTCCCATCCTCCACTTTTTTATTTTTTATTTTTTTTATTATACCACCGTGAAACATACAATTACAAAGGTGTTCATAATTGGTTCTTGGTAATACAGTATTCCAGCACCCATCCCTCCACCAGTGCCAAATTTCCACCACCAAAATGTACCCCCCCCTCCCGTCCCCCAGGCCGCCTTAATAGCAGGTACCCCAGTTTCCTCTCTTTCTCTCTCTCTCTCTCTGTCTCTGCATCTCTCTCCCTCTTATTTTACACATTGTGGCTAGCCCTGCAGATATTTAGAGTTTATCACTTAAGTCTCTTTGTGTATATTCAGTGGTGAGTTTTAATCTGCCATTACCATTTCCCATATTTAGTAAAACACTGGTATCTATTTATATCCTATTAATGAATGCAGTCATTCTATATCTGTCCTTTTCCTTCTGACTAATTTCACTCAGCATGATAGACTCCATGTCCATCCATTTGCAGGTAAATTTCATAATTTCATCTTTTCTGACAGCTGCATAGTATTCCATAGTGTAGATGAACCACAGTTTCTTTAGCCAGTCCTCTGTTCTCGGGCATTTAGGTTGTTTCCAGATTCTAGCTATAGTGAATAGCGCAGAGATGAATAAAGAAGTACAGATAGTGTTTCTGCTAAGTGTTTTTCTGTCTCTAGGGTATATTCCCAGGAGTGCTATTGCTGGATCAAATGGGAGCTCAATATCTAGTTTTCGGAGGAATGCCCATATTGTTTTCCAAAAGGGCTGGACCAGTCGGCACTCCCACCAGCAGTGGATGAGTCCCTTTTTCCCCACATCCACGCCAGCACTGGTTGTTTTTGCTGTTTTGGATGTGTGCCAGTCTCTGTGGGGTGAGATGGTACCTCATTGTTGTTTTGATTTGCATCTCCCTGATGATAAAAGATGAAGAGCACTTTTTCATATGCCTTTTGGCCATTCGAATTTCTTCTTTTTTGGAAGCTTCTGTTCATTTCTTCTCCCCATTTTTTGATGGGGTTGGCTGTTTTCTTCTTGTGGAGTGCTACCAGTGCCTGATATATCCTGGATATTAGTATCCTGAAACGCACTCACAAATATACAACCACTTAATCTTCGATAAAGGAGCAAAAAATATTAAGTGGAGCAAAGAAAGCCTCTTCAACAAATGGTGCTGGGGAAAACTGGGCAGCTACATGTAAAAAAATGAACTTAGACCTCCTTCTAACGCCATGCACAAAAGTCAGATCAAAATGGATTCTAGATCTCGATATCAGACATGAATCTATAAGGTACATCGAAGAAAACATAGGAGAAACGCTCTACATCGAAACGAAAAGTGTCTTTAAAGACGACACACCACTGACCAAGCAAATGGAAGCAATGATAAACAAATGGGACTATATAAAAATTGAAAAGCTTCTGCACCTCAAAAGAAACGGTGACCAAGATACAAAGACCATCCACAGAGTGGGAAAGGATATTCACCCAATACCCATCTGACAAGGGGTTAATATCCAGGATATATCAGGCTTCACTTTTTTAAAGCAAGGAAGTCTAGTTTTTCACAGGGTCCCAGCCCCAGTAGTGCTCAGGGGGCCAGGGCAACTCCTAACAATGCATGGATCAGCAGGGTTGACCAGAAAGTTTGGTTCTCTGGTTGGGACAGGGAAACTAATACTATATCTGGTATTACAGGTCACATACAGAGCCAGGAGCCAAACTCAGTATTCTGTTCCTGCTGAGTATGTGCTCTACCATGTATGTTACCTCCCTGGCCCAGGAAATAAAATTGTTGTTGTTTAGGCTTGGGGACCACATTAGGTAGTGCTCAGGACTTACACTTGGCTCTGTACTCAGGATTTATTCCTGGGGGGGCTTGGGGAACCATATGTAGTGCCAGGGATCAAACCCAGGTCAGGGGCGGAGGCGATAATACGGTGGGTAGGGTATTTGCCTTTCATGCAGCCAACCCAGGTTCGATCGCCAGCATCCCATATGGTCCTCCGAGCGCCGCCAGTAGTAATTCCTGAGTGCAGAGCTAGGAATAACCCCTGAGCATTGCCAGGTGACCAAAAAACAAAACAAACAAACTGCCTCAACTGCCATACTATCTCCCTGGCCTAGAAGTCTAATTTTGAAGATAAGTAATTTCATGAGTTCCCAGAGATAATTCCTGTTAAAATTCAGAATTATAAGCTTATTACATTATTATTATCGAGGAGGTCATGCCTGGTGGAACTTAGAGTCACAGTCAGCTGTGTTCAGGACCCAACAAGTTCATAAGTGGAGGTATTCAGGAAGACATGTGATACTAAGGTTCAAACTCCAGACCTCACATAGACTAATCAATTACTCTACTGCTAGAGCTAGATCCCTCACCTTAAAGAATTATTCTATAACCACTTTTATACTACATTTGAATTTCATTTTTCTTTATCAAGAATCAGGGTTTTGTTTGTCAGAAACGGGCAAGATAACAAAATATCCTATAGCGGCTCATTTAGTTTGTCACACATGGAAGAATTTCAAAATAACAATAACTGCTATCATGCAGTCGGGGCCAAGACCATAGAGAAGGGATAACTGTGAACCACACTGGGTTATAAATACAACAGAACAGAAAGAACCTCAGGAATTTGTCACGAGTCCTGCAGAAAAAAGCATGGCAGTAATCCTCTAAGAGCTGACCTGGGTTCGATCTCTGGCATCTCATATGGTCCCACTGAGCACTGCCAGGAATGATTCTTGAGTGCAGAGCCAGGAATAACCCATGAGCATTGTTGGGTATAGTGCAAAAAAAAAAAGGCTAAGCTATGAGCCAGAGAGAGAGAGTACAGAGGTTAAGGTACTTGCCTTGTACGTCGCTGATCCCAGTTCAATACAGAATTGCGTATGGATCCCTGAGCACTGCCAGAAATGAGCCCTGAACACAGAGAAGAGTAAGCCCTGAGCACTACTGGGTGGAGGAAGGAAGGAAGGAAGGAAGGAAGGAAGGAAGGAAGGAAGGAAGGAAGGAAGGAAGGAAGGAAGGAAGGAAGGAAGGAAGGAAGGAAGGAAGGAAGGAAGGAAGGAAGGAAGGAAGGAAGGAAGGAAGGAAGGAAGGAAGGAAGGAAGGAAGGAAGGAAGGAAGGAAGGAAGGAAGGAAGGAAGGAAGGAAGGAAGGAAGGAAGGAAGGAAGGAAGGAAAGGAAGGAAGGAAGGAAGGAAGGAAGGGAAGGAGGAAAGGAGGGAAGGAAGGAGGAAAGCAAGGAAGGAGGAAAGCAAGGAAGGAAGGAAGGAGGAAAGGAAGGAAAGAGGGAAGGAAGGAAGGAAAGGAAGGAAGAAGGAAGGAAGGAAGGAAGGAAAAAGAAAGAAGGAAGGAAGGAAAAAAAGAAAGAAGGAAAGAAGGAAAAGAAAAGAAAAAAGAAAAGAAACCAAAGCCAAAGGTAGAGATAGAATCCCCAGAGCAACAAGATCTAAAGGAATACAAAGCATTCTACCATAAGATTCACTGCGGATCTATCAAATAAAATTCTACAGGCTAAAGGAGAATGGTGAAATATAGTAAATAAGTGGAAGAAAATAAACATCCCAACAAGACTATTCCTTCTGTCTAGGTTATAATTCCAGTTATAAGGAATGACATGAAGCCTATGGACAAACAAAAGCTTAAGAAAACAGATTTGCAAAAAGCATTTAAATAGTCTTCTTTAAAAGACAAGACTAATTTTCCAAACACTCAGGATTTTTACAAGAGTATAGAAATAAATCCTTTCATCTCAATAATCTCCCTTAATATCAATGATCTGAATTCACCAGCCAAGAGGCACAGTGTGGAAAAATAAATGAAAATTGAACAGACCCTTCTACTGTCTACAAGAGATACAGCTGAACAAGTCATGATAAACAAATGTTCAAAGTAAAAGGTTAGAACACAATCTTGCAATGAAATACTTGCTATAAAAAGGTTATGATGGCCAAACTTATATCAGACACACAGAATTCAAATTTAGAAAAGCTTATAAGGGATAGAGATGTCATTTTAAAATGATCAAGGTGTCTATATAAATAAAACTTTACACTTATAAACATATATACACCTAATATAGGACCACCAAAATTTATAAAGCAACTGCTAATAGACTTGAGAAAAGATATCAACATCAACATCAGTACAACAGCAGTAGATTTTAACACCCCTCTCTCATCAATGGATAGATCAACTAGACAAAGGAACAAAATATATTGATATTAAAATAAGAAATGGAAGAGTTGAACCCAAAGTGCATAGAGACAGCCATCTCCAGTCAAGGACACCTTCTCCAATGCACATGGATACTCACCAAGATAGGGCACATGTTAGGAAACAAAATAGGTTTCTGTCACACGAGATAAAATCATATGAATTATTTTCTCAGACCACAATTCTTTGAAAGTAGAAATTAATTAGAAACAAAACATGGGGAAAAACTCAAATATTTAGAAGACAAACAATTTACTGCTAAACAGTTAATGGGCCAGAGTCAAAGAAGAAATACAAATATTCCCAATGCTGGTGACAGTGTCTGGTTCAACCCCTATAGAAAACGTTGTGGAGATTTCTCAAAACAGTAAGAATAGAGTTGCTGTGTATTTCAGAAATTCCACTTCTTGGTATCTACCCCAGGACACAAAAACATTCATTCTAAAGACATTACACACACTATCACTCATTGCAGCACTCCAGCACAATAGCTCATTTATGGACTCAACCCAGGTGTCCAGTGATGATAAGTAGCTTATGAAGGGGTGATATATATATATATATATATATATATATATATATATATACCACAATGTAATACTATGCAACTGCAATGAAGAATAAAATAATGAAATTTGCTGGAATTTTTTTTCTATTTGGATCACACTGGCAATGCTCAGGGGTTACTCCTGGCTCTGCACTCAGAAATTATTCCTGGCAATGCCCCATAAACTACCATATGGTAGATGCCATATAGGATGCCAGGATAGAATCCAGGTCAACTGCATGCAAGGCAAATGCCCTACCTGTTGTGCTATCACTCCAGCCCCAATTTGCTGCAATTTAGATGGGACTTGAGGATAACAAGTGAAGTAAATCAGAAGAACAAACACCAGATGATCTCACTATCTGTAGTATATAAAGTAAAATGATAAAGGAATGCAAGGTATCAGGGAGGATATCAAATTAGTCTTGACCTTGGAGTACAGAAATGAAAAGGACAGAGAAGGAAATAAGTCAAGGGGAAAGGAGACAGTCAGAAGACAACAGAAGCAGGAATCAGGAGCCTCTGGCATCTCTATATGTTATAACTATATATCTATAAACAAAATCATGAGGTCAAAACTACAATAACCAAACTTAAAGCATTCCTATCTATTATCACAATGAGTTCCAAGTAAAAAATAAAATTCAATGCAATATAGTTTAGATTCTAGAATTGAAATTTTACTTATGTAAATGAGATAGACATGTTATTATATTGTATTAAATGGCTTTAATTTTTTATTTACACAGGTTAAAATCCTATGACAGTTACAAATTGGCTTTTAATGATTTATTTTCTGATCATTCTATTTGCCACTTTAGTTTCATTAGGCAAGCAATATAAAGTAAATTTGTTATGTGCCCAAGAGGTCAGGTTGGAGTTGGAAGGGAAACTGAGTGGAATGAAACATTTTGGTGGAGAAAAGGTCACTCTGGTACTGTTGGATGTCGAAATGTCTGAAACAACTACATTATGAACAATTTTGTAAATTACCGTGTTTTAATAAAATAAAGTGTTCCTGTCAAGGAGGCAGTTAGTGGATGGGAGGGAGTCCATGAACAATATGGAAGGAAGCTGACACTGATGGTAAGATTGGTGCTGAACATTGTATGCCTGAAATTAAGCAATAAATAGCATTGCAAATCACAGTGCCATGTTGCAGGACTCCTAAGGGCCGCTGCATCTGCTCTGAATTGCCTCCTGCAAATCACTTCGTAGATAAGGGGGTAGTCTAAATGTGGCAGTTTATCTGACCATGTATGCTGTACTAGCTGGTATAAATATTCTCCCAAGCTACCACAATCATCGTGGGACTAGCTAGATCTTACCAGCATATTAGCCTGGCCACGTAGGACCCCTAAGTAATTTGACCAGAGAGAAATGCTGTTTGCTTCCAAGCAAACAAGCATGGCTCCCTGATATACTCAAAGGCAACTAAAATACAAAACTACAATGAAGTAGAAGAGACTTGTGAAGGCTTGGAGAAATATTTAACTGGCATTAGTATTAATCTTTGGTACAGAGACATGCCATCTCAGAAAACCCCTTCTCTAACCTATAAAGGCATTTCCAGGCAGATCTTGGCTCAAAACATTAGCATACTAAAGGGCCTAGGTGAGGTGCAGGGAGGGATTACCTAAGGGCATTTGACCCTCCCTGCTTTCCATAACAGTGGGAGGAAGGTCTGAGTGGCAGGGGTATAAAACTGGCCTGTTTCCTCTCTTGCGCTTCTTTTTGGGCTCTCTCTTTTTGTGAGCGCTCACCCTTCTTGGGAGTCTTGTCGTCTTCTCCTTTTACAAGGCCTTTACATGTGGTGGTCGCCATCTTGGCCTACACGTGGCTGGGGTTCTAGCCTGGAATCCTAAGCACCGGGCTTTTCCTTTTGCTGATTTGTATGCCTGAACCTGTGATAAGTAAGGCCTTTTAAAACTGCATCGCATTCCTGAGTTTTCATCCATTCCTTTGCCGGCTTTGGGGGGTAGAAGGGAACTCACTTCCCGGCACTGTCGGGGACCCTGGCGGAGCTCCCGACAGTGCCATAATAAAATTAATATAAAAATAATATAGAGAGAAAACAAAAAATAAATAACCACTAACATTCAAAATAGTATTGGAAGTCCTTGCCATATCAATTAGACAAGAAGTGATATTAAGAGCCCAGAGTTGAAAAAGCAAGCTAAATTATCACTATTTTCTAAGTAATGCATTGTTATATGTAGATAATTCTAAAGATTTTATTTTAAAATTCTTAGATACAATAAATTTATATAGCAAAGTAGCAGGTTTTGGAATCAACACACTGAAATATGTTACAGTTCTAAGTACAAATAAAGAAGAGAGATGTATAACAGAAAATTTCATTCACAATCAAGCCTCCCAAAATCAAGTACCTGGGAATCAATAAAGGTAATGGAAGGCTTATACAAAGAAAACAATTAATAACTATTAAAATAAATAGAAGGAATAAATTAAAGTAATAATAAAATAGATTAAAATAATAAGGAAATGGAAATGCATTCCCTGTTCATGGATTGGAAGAACTGACACTGTTTAAATGACCATCATTCCTGACACACTATCTAGATTCAATGCAGCCCCTACAAAAATTTCCATAGCATTAAAAAAAAAAGATATAGACCAAATGCTGACAAAAATTATATGGGTAGTTTCCCAAAAATTTTCTAAAATACTCAAAGCCATTCTGGAGAAGAAGATGGAATACTCCACCACCCCCAACTTTAAATTATACTATAAAACATAGTAATCAAGACTGTGTGATACTGGATTAAAGTCAGTCTCTCGTTCCAATGGGCTAGAATGGAGAATCCAGAGGCAAACTCTTAGGTATATGAAGCAGCTGATTTTTTAAAAATTTTTTATTTTTACAATTACAAAGATATACAATTAAAAGTTCATATTTGGGTTTTGGTCATACAGTGTTCCAGCACCCATCCTTCCACCAGTGCCCATCTCCAACCACCAACGTCCCCGGTTCCCTCCCCTCTTCCCCAGCCCTCCTCCTTGCCAGGTTCTTTATTTCTTTCCCTTTCTCTCTCTTTCTCTTTTCCTTCCCTTCCAGACTATGGATTAGAGAACATACATTAAAGGGTTGTCATGTGTATCTTTTTGCCTCTATTTAATGCTCAGTTCTAGGTTGGCATTAGTACCCTCAACAATTGTTAGCACACTTCCATTTTCTGTCTTACCTAGCCTCTGACTCCCACACGTTTGTGACAATTTCCACCTTTGACAAGACCTCCTGATATATGTTTCACTTGACCTTGGATATTGGTATCATAATATGTACGTATATATTTATGTTATGCAAATAAATGCAGTCATTCTGTATCTGTCTCTCTCCTTCTGGCTAATTTCACTCAACATAATCTTCTCCATTTGACCCAGCCATACCAATCCTGGGAATCTACTCTGGGATACCAAAAATATGCAGCAGAAACACCATCCCTACTTTTATGTTCATATCAGCATTATTCACAATAGCCAGAATCTGGAAGCAACCAGAGTGCCCGAAAATCGATGACTGGATAAAGAAGTTTTGGTACATCTACACAATCGAATACTATGCAGCTGTTAGGAAAAATGAAGTTATAAAATTTGCCTATAAATGGATGGAAGCAGCTGATTTTTGACAAAGGATCTAGGTATATAGAGTAGTGAAACCTCTTCAACAAATGCAAAACAAACTTAGATCCCTATCTCGTATCATACATAAGTTAATTCAAAATAGATTAAAGACTTCAATGTTATGCCCACATTCATAAATTACATCAAAGAAAGCATCTGCAGAACTCTATATGATATCAACTCTAAAGGCATTATCAATAAACATACTCATCTGTTCCTCAGCACCTTGGTTGTTTTCATATTCTGGCTATAGTGAATAGTACTGTTATATTCCACTGTGGTATATACACACAATGGAGTACCATTCGGCCTAAGAAAAGAGAAATTATGTAATATGCCACTGTGTGGATGGAACTAGAGAATATCATACTGAGTGAAATCAGTTAGAGGAATTCATCACTCATATGCAAATTATAAAGAGTAGGGGAATAACAAATGACTAATGGTAACAGACTCATAGTAGACCTACAGAACTGAGTTTGCCAGGAGGATCAGGGTGTGGTGAAAGGAGAGGATCTTTCTTAATGGTGGGATTCTGACAGTGTGGTGCTGGCACATTAAATGCCAAAACTCTGCTACCAAGAATATTGTAAATAATGGTGCCTAAATGAAAAAATGAAGAAAATAGCAACAACACTTACAAACTACGATTACAAAAAGCAATTAATTTTATATACCCTATCCCTATGATCTCATTATAATAATAATAATAATAATTAGTAGTAGTAGTAGTAGTAGTAGTTGTTGTTGTTGTTGTTGTTGTTGTTGTAGTAATAGCAGCAGCAGCATATTACTTTTGCTTGTGATTACACCCAACTACACTCAGGGCTCATTCTTGACCCTACTCTCAGGGATCATTCCTGAAGGAGCACAGTGGACCATATGTGATGCCAGGGATCAAATTCAGGTTGGCCATATACCCCACTTTCTGTGCTATCTAACACTGAACCTCATTATCCAAAAACACCACCTCATTATTTTAAAACTTGTATCACATCTTCATTGTCAAGTCACATAATCATCACATGCAATATAATCTTCTGATGTTAGTCTTCATCTACAAGTAACTATATTCAATGCTCACCATAATTCGTTGTATCAAAGTATAAGTCATTCTTGGCTATCTGAAGCTTGTTATATAGCACTGTTTTTTTTTTCAACCACTAGTGCCATTTTGTGGGTGTGAAAAGGCTGAAAACTGCTGTTCTAACAGATTCCTCAGATGTGCTCATAGGAACAATGCTCCTACATTCCTGTATGTTCACAACAGCTCATCTGTGTCCTTTATACTTGAGAGTGACATTTATCCTTCTTAAAATAGCCTAAACAATATCCCATTCCATTTTCTTCTAAAGAAACATGTCACAAAAAATTTTATGAGAGACTTCGTTCTCTT
Source organism: Cryptotis parvus (assembly GCA_021461705.1). Lineage (NCBI taxonomy): Eukaryota > Metazoa > Chordata > Mammalia > Eulipotyphla > Soricidae > Cryptotis > Cryptotis parvus. Next base: position 21,452 of record JAJIBD010003412.1, on the reverse strand, counting down.
AAAAGCACACTGTTAAGCGCCTCCAAGTCATTTTCCCTCTGAAGTCCAGAAATATCATGAAAACATGTATTGGTCTTGGCTATTTAGTTCACCCTTTTCATTTCTTGTGTCCTCTTCTGATATACACTTTCAGATGTGAGGGAGGAGACAACTCAAGAGGCAACTCCGGATTTGAGCATCGCTCCATCACTGGGCAAAAGCATTGGGTTGTCCCATCTGTTGGACAAATTTCACTGGGAATGATGCCTGGACCCACTGATTAGATGGAGGCCAAAGTATTACACACATATCCATCTATCTGTGTTGCATATAATATGTATGTAATGCACACATATATCATATATGTAATATATATGTCTAGGTGCATATATACGATTATATGTACACATACACTTTTACATTTTTTTAAAATGCACTTTAATGTGGACGAAAGTCACAACTGTTGATACAATTCTAGAGTTGAAATTGATTAGACAACAAAACTTCAACATTAAAATAAATAAGCATAAAAAAAGAAATTAATTTTTTAATGTGAAACTGGTATATCTCATCACAGTGTTGTTAAGTCCTTGTCTAAGAATTTATTCAACTGTTTGCTGCTAGTTGAGTCATCTATGTTACTGTTTTTGTTTGTTGAGTTTAGTTGGCTTCAGTGTTACTTTCCCACTAACTTGGTGTGCTCCTACAGAAATTTTAGTATTGAAGAATTAGGAGCTATCCCACAGCCACATGCAGCCATGTGGTCCAAAAAATTTCAGAATCTATGGTCTGGGCACCGGGTACTTGAAATTATTTGCAATTTGGTTTCTTTGCAGAGAACATTTGTACAGTGGTAGAACTGAGCCCTTGGTGTGGCTGCAGAGATGGGCTGTAGGTACAACTGCCAAAGCCTCAGCAGGGCAGAGACTTGGCCTGCCAGCCTCTGGAGGGTGCCCTGGAGTTTTCAGCCACTGGAACCAGTATTGCCCTGAATTTGAGTTGCTTGGCATACATCTCCTGGGAGATTTAGTCGAGGATGGATAGAGCAGGGCCGATGGATAAGTCCGCATGGCTGTTGTTCACATACACTTCCAAATCTATTTTGTTCTAGATGTTTTTTCCTTTGTTTTGGAACCATACCTAGTTGTCCTCAGAGGTGACCCCTGATGACACCTGGGGGACCATATATGGTGCCAGGGATTCAAACTAGGGTAGGACGTTGGTCAGGCAAGCACCTATCTCCTGGACTATCTCTCCTATCCTAAAATTAAAAAAGCTTAACCTTTAGCATTTATCCAATTCTCTTGCTTTTGTTTTCTCATTTGCAAACTTTTATTTATCTTACATTGTATCACATTGTATTTATTCAATAGCTGTAGTTTCTCAATTTTTTTTTGTCTCTCAACTTGTTTTTTCATTGAAATGCTTTCCTTATTTTCACCTATTTATCTCAAGGCATTATCTGTGTGCTTAGTCCCTGCATGCATTCATTTAGTCTTCAATGATAATATTTCTATGTGTATGTGGGTTTAGTTTTAGCACTTCACTTCTAATTTTTTTCACTTTTCTCAATTTATTGTTCTTTCATGCCTTGTTTACTTAATGCATTTGAGCCAATTTTCATATAATACGTTATAGTTAACCCCACTTTTCTGGGATGCCTCCCAAGCAGGGGCCTGTCTGAGTTTTTTTTTTTTCTCTTTTTGGGTCACACCTGGCAATCAATGCTCAGGGGTTAGTCCTGGCTCTGCACTCAGGAATTACTCCTGGCGGTGCTCAGGGGACCACCTGGGATGCCAGGGATTGAACCCGGGTTGGCCATTTGCAAGGCAAATGCCCTATCCACTGGACTATCGCTCCTGCCCCTGTCCAAGTTTTAATAGGATCTGCACCTAATGGTGGAGGTGCTGCTCTGATCCAGCAGTTCTGGGAGCCAGCAGGGCTACCCCAGCAGTGCTCTGAGGACCATTGGTGCTGTGGATCAAAGTTAGAGATCCTAGCACAAGCAAGGCAAAGCACTCCTAACCTTTGGCCCACCTCCTTGGGCCTATCCCCCCTTACCTTTCTAAAGCAAATATTTTTGGCCTGCTTTCATTATTCATAAGGATATCATCTGGCACCTTATCTTTATTTTTCTTTTTTTAATTTTTTGCTTTTTTGGGTCACACCCGGCAATGCTCAGGGGTTTCTCCTGGCTCTGCACTCAGGAATTACTCCTGGTGGTGCCTCGGAGGACCATATGGGATTCTGGGGATCAAACCCGGCCGGCATGAGCCGGCCGCATGCAAGGCAAATGCCCTACCCACTGGGCTATCGCTCCGGCCCTATTTTTCTTATAATAACTTTGTATGAGATTTGACCTCAACAGTTTCCTATTGATCATTTTTTGCATGAATTTCATTTTCTTGAACTTTTAGGAGATTTTATTCAGGATAACTGTTCCACCTTCTCACGGAAGCTATTCTGTTGTGATTTCATGTAGTGCAAAACACACACACACACACACACATATGTATATAGCAGCTTGCATCGTAAGATTTCCCAAATCTGTTCTTACATCCCTTTTACCCAGACCTTCTTTCCTTCATCTCTATAATATGCCCATTCTGCCTCAGTTTTCATTTCACTCCCAGCAGTATCCTCAGGAAAGAGTCTGTCCTGAAAGGGGTGCTAGCTGCTGAGTGTTTTGAGTTCACAGAGGCTAGACAGCTCTAGACCTTTCAGACCCAACAGCAGGTCTTTGCACTTCCTAGCTAATTGAAGTAGGCAAAACAGTTTCACCGGCGCTTCTAAAATTAGCCTGCCAAGCCTTCCAGGGTTGAACAGTGAATACCTGTTGGGTGTTTTAGGGTTTTCTTGTTCTCAACTATGTTTTATGTCCTGCTGATTTCCTCTGCTTTTTCCCGCACAGATGCTGATACCATGCGGTCGTGTGACTGTCAGTGATTTATTCTTGACTGCTTGTATTTTAGAGCTCAAGGGAGACACCTGGTTTTGTTGAAAATGTGGATTTGAGGTTTTGCTATTTAATTGCCCTATATCTTTTCATGTGGGGATTAGCAAATTCCAAGCCACTTACTGTCACTAGGATCTTCATCCTCCCAAAAATTGGAGCCCAGTGAGAAGGGTCAGGCATACCTTGAGGAAGCTCTTTGGTCAGAGGATAAATGCCAAAGAAACAAACTTGAAACCAGAGGCTGTTTACACCTCTTTTGAAGCACACATTTGCTGCCATGCCATTGGCCAAAAATAGTCATGAGGCCAATCACATCAACATGCAAGAAAATATTCTCTGCTTCAAGGAGAAGAAATGACAAAATTATGCAAGGAGACTGATGTGGAATTGGGAACAGTGACGCAATATTCCACACCAACTGCACCTGCTCTCCAAATCTAGCTAAACTACATCCCAGAAATGGCTTGTTAATTATATATACCCCTACAGATATAACTGTCCATCCCGATACCACATTCCTCATTATTGAACACTTTCACATCGCTGCTAACTGGGGAAGTAAATATCATGTGTGGTTTAATGCTCAGATTGCACTTCTCTTATTTGTGTGTGGCTACTTATTAGTTTATTCATCATTTCTCTTTCTTCATAACAACCTGTCTGCCCACCTTCTTTATACATTTCTACATGGCAGATGGCATTTTTCTTAGTGATTTATAAGATCTCATTACATATTAACGATTTCAATCTATCTTTCATATCTGTTGCACATATCAGTTTCGATTTGTCACTTTTCTTATGAACTGGTTAACTAACTCCATATAACAAATCATATTTCAACTTTATGTTCTAAACAAACAAACAACATTTCTTACAGGTATATGGGTCAGCAGGATGCAGTTGATGACCTGCACCAGGTATGGGAATCATGTATCTGCATCACTTGTATCACTTGTCCCCCCGGAGATCATCGATTTGCTCGAGCGGGCACCAGTAATATCTCAATACGTCCTGTCACATGCAAGACAGCCCAAGGGCATCTGCCCACTCTAGGAACATAAAGAGCCACAAACCATTCCATCAGGTCATGGGAACGAGGTCTATAATTGTTACTGGTATTTGGCATATCAAATACGACACAGGTAGCTTGCCAGGCTCTGCCGTGTATCTGTAGCCAGCTGGAAAATGGTTGGTGAAAGGGACAAGGAAGATCACAAGGGTCTACAGGCACCTTGCAAGCTGGAGCACTGGGAATTAATGTATCATGTTATTATAGGAGTTCTGTTGATATTATTCTATGACTTTAAAATATACCATATACTCAAATATATAATTTTTCCTACATAATCATTCATTGTTAGGCTTATAAAGTTTTTCCCCTGATCCCAAGTTCTGATAAATATTCCTTAAGTTACATGCTTTTATTCCTCTGGCTTATTACCTAGGACTTTAATCCACTGGAAATTGATGGATGTGGAGTGAGAATTCAAATGGCTGTTTTTGTATCTTGAATCACTCAAATGGTTTAAGCACCATACTTTTCCACTCCCATAAGTGGGTGATATCATCTTTTATGCAGATTAGATAATGAGATATATAGTTCTTGGCTTAGTTTCAGTGAGCTGGTTGGTATCTCGCTATGATTCAATGTACACAAAGGCTGAAACATTTCAAGGGCTGAGGTGAGATCATCACATTGTGTCTGAAAAATAAGTTCATGTGGAGCTCTGCGGAACTCTGGAAGTTCAAGAGGGAAAATTGGGGTCAGGTGCAGGGCTAATCCATCCGGAAGCTTAAGATGAACAGTTCATCTTGCAAGCACTGTAAGAGCGGAAACAAGAGCTACAAACCTACACTGGTGATGAGAAGAGAAATCCTTGGCATTTCCCACCCGCATCTGAGAAACCCCAGGCACTAGGCGGTTCGGATGGTCCAGGGAGGGCCACAGCCAGCCAACCAGCGCCGTGCGCAGAACCCGCTGCGCTGGTGTGAACTGGCAGGCTGCCGACTTTCATCTATGGCAGAATATATAATATTTATTGATTTTCCTTTGAGTAACAGGTTTAGTGAAGATTTTCAGGTCTCGTGGGTGGATCAACACGTAATGGTCCACTCCTCAAATCTATCAATTACACCCTGTAGAGCCTTCCTTTTCCCACCGGTAGCAAGGTCTATTATCTGCACATACACCAGTGAGATTTCTATTGGCTGCATATACCAGTGAGATTTTCTGTAACTTTTCCATTTAATGGTCAAAATTGTGTCTCTCCACTCATTAACATTCAGCTCTATTTGATTACCATTTTCAATATTTGACTCAAAGCTTTTGAAGATTTGGGGAAGGGAGTGAGTGTTAACATTCGCGGATACATTTTCCGCCGCTCTGCGCTGTTCTGCCTTCCTCTCTGGCTCAGGGATGAGGAAAAGTGGGAAAGTTGAATATTCTCTTTTGTGTGGACCCTTATCGCACCTACCCCCAACCCCTCCCCCACCACTGCCACCACACACCTGTCCTGGTAGCTTCTGGTGGTCCCTTGAGAAATGCGCCATTGTGCATCCAGAAATACGTCCTGAGCATTTATCCAAAACTCACCCCTCTTTGGCCATCTTAGAACAAGTCAACAACTCTTAAAACTCTGGAGTCTGTGAGCTGAAGAAGCTCCCATCTAGGTTCTTTGTGTCTAATATGATTATTATTGGGAACAACGAGGTTGGGTCGCATCTGGCAGTGATGCTCAGGGTTTTCTCCTGACTCTGCTCGGGCTCACTCTTGGTGGTGTTCTGATTGCTCTGAACCATATGCGATGCTGGGGTCTAACCAGGTCAACTGAGTTTAAGGCAAGTGCCTTATCTTCAGGGCTGTGTCTCTGGCCCTCATTTTTGTCCACTAATGTATTCACACCTTTGGTAACCTAATACTTATTTTAAGCACTGTGTTTACAGAATTGTCATTGGTATGTTTTATTACATAAAAATTCCAGCACCACATCCTGCACAAGAATGTCCATTTCCTCCCAGTGTCCACCATTGCCCACCTTCCCAGCTCTCCCCGCTAAGCTTGTTATTAGAAACCATATCTCAGTGTCTGTTTCTTTGTGCATCTGTTATTCCTCTACCATGTTTCTTATATGTCTAGGAAGGAAGGAAGGAAAACTGGGAGGGAGGGAGGGAGGAAGGAAGGAAGGAAGGAAGGAAGGAAGGAAGGAAGGAAGGAAGGAAGGAAGGAAGGAAGGAAGGAAGGAAGGAAATTTATTGTTTATTGTCTATGTGCTCCATTTATGGAAACTCTGAATCTAGAAAACTCCAAATATATGAATTGTTTTTCCATAGTTAAGACCTACTGCTTTATTGCAAATTGCCACAGAGTAGTCAATAGCCAATTCGCATTAGAGGAGAACAAAGATTATAAGACATTGACCCTTTAAAACAACCATCCATGGGATGCTCATTATTCACATTGCATCTGCTCCCTAGGCACCCTCTCGGTGTTTTATTTTACACTTATTTCCAGATTAATAGCTCAATTAGAAACCTATTGACTAAGGCTGCACTAAAGGCAATGACCCTTCATGCTACAAGCTCACCATTTAAAATTCATGCTTGGGGGGGGATGGGGCTCAGTGGTGAATCACATGCCTCCCACATATGAGGCCCTGGCTCTCCCCACCTCCCTCCCTCTTCTCCTCCTCCTCTCTGTTATGCACGCATACATGTACACACAGCCACACACATACAATCTCATACTAACAGGTCAGAAGGAGGAAGACAAACACTGATGACCTCATTCATGTAGCACATAAATAAAATCAAATCCAAGGGACAATGTCCAATGAAAACAAAGCTTTACTCTAGCCACAGAATTGAGGGCTTCCTAAGTGGGGCGACGGGCGTGAGTGGATGAGTAAGGTCTTAAGGACTGTGGTAGAGAGGTAGCGGCACTTTGGCGGTAGTGTAGGTACCCCTAAAATTTAAAAACATTGACAAGCTTATAAACCATTGCTACTGCAATAAAAAAGGGATTAAAAATAAATAGAACTGCCACAATTACAAAGAAAAAATTATGCTTGAAACCAAGAGTAGCGAAATGTGCACTCATTTCTGGATAAATTCTGCCCCCTTGTGTTCATTCATATGTTTGCACACATTAGCTATTGAGGGGTCTCCTTTGTTATTTCCCCTGATGGAGAAAAGTGCCGTTTTCACCTCTTCTTTCTTGAGCTCCTAATTCCCACCACCCTGCTCTGTATAGATAGTTAACCAAAAGCTCACATGTCCTCTTTCCTATGTATTTAAAATTAATTTGGTGCACCATTTAGTGTTAGAAAATGTTTCTCTGAAGAATGGATAAATTTAGATGGAAAAGCAAAAGAGATAATTCTAGATGGAAAAGCAAAATGTCTGGCTTCTCACGGACCTCAGAAGGAGTGGCAGTGAAGCAAGAGCCCTGAGTAGGTCGCTTGGTCCAGTATAACTCCTGGTTTCTTCCAGTGTAAGACGAGGGGAGCAACTCCCAAAATCCTGCAACTAGAAGGAGAATCAGCCGGTGGTTGTAGTAAAATGAACACTTGGCATGGAGAAAGGGAATGTGAGCCCACTTTCAGCTCTAGCTGTAGGGTCTAGAACCAGAAAGTAAAGCAGTTTCCCTAAGTGCATTCTGGAAGCCTTGACTTCATGGTCAGAGGGAGGTGTTTCAGAGAGAATGTGGGGACTCTTCCTTGAAAAAGCAAGTCAAAATTACAGGGAAGAGTCAGAAAAGAATGAGACCAATGAACCTCCCAAAGATGAATCACCAAAGATGTCCATGCCCCAATAGAAAATCTTTGTGAGTTGGGGGAGGTTGGGCCACACCCGGTGGGCCTCGGATTTAACTCCTGGCTCTGAACTCAGGGATTATCTCCTGGGTGCTTGGGGATGGAAGCGAGGATGAACCCCTATGTGCTTAAACCCCTGTATTATTTCTCTGGTCCCCAATATAAGATCTTAAGCATCAACAGAGTTAGAGACACTTTACTAAAACCACCCAAATATAACACACAAGAGATGAATACTCTAAAATGTTCATCTAATCTCCAGTTCCCAGGAATCGGCTAACTTATGCAGGGAAAAAAAAATTTTGTGAATGTGACTAAATTTAAGGTCTTTAAGATGGGGATATTTTCCAGAGGCAGGATCTTGCATACCTCAGAGGGTTTATGTAATCACAATGGGACCTTATAACAAAGGGAAGCGGAAGAGGAGGAGAAGAAAGAGAGGAATAAGATGGCAGAAGCAGAGATTGTGGTGATGCAGCCAAGAACCAAGGTATGTATGTGGCGTACCTCAAGAATCTGCAAAGGCAAGGCAAAGGGTCTCCCCAAGACCCTCCAGGAAGAGCTCAGCGCTGTTATATCTTGCTTTTAGTCCCCTAAGACTCACTTTAGGACTTCTCACTTTCTCACTTCCAAAATTACAGATAATAAATTCATGGAGGAGAGAGAAGCAGAGAGAGAAACAGAGACAGAGACAGAGAAGAAGGAGAAGGAGAAGGAGAAGGAGAAGGAGAAGGAGAAGGAAAAGGAGAAGGAGAAGAAGAAAGTGCCTGCCATAAAAGGCAGGTTTGGCAGAGGGGTAGGAGGGAAACCGGGACATTGGTGGTGGGAAATGTACAATGGTAAAGGGACGGGTGATGGAACATTATTTGACTGAAACCCAACCATAAACAACTTTGTAACTGTATCTCATGGCGATTCAATAAATAAATAAATAAATAAAACACACCGTGGTGCTTTAAGCTATTAAGTTTGTGGTAATTTGTTACAATAAACTGGGAAATCAATTTAAGACAAAAAGAAGCAGAACTTGCATTTCTGCAGGTTTCGCGGTGATACTCATAAACACTAAAATTTGAAGGCACGGATCCAGAGATAGAGTACAGTGAGTAGGGCTCTTGCCTTGCTTGTAGCTAACTAAGGTTTTATCCCCAGCAGCCATAACATCCCCCAATGTTCCTCCAGGAGTGCTCCCTGCACACAGAATCCGGAGTAAGCTCTGAGCATTTCAAGGTGTGGCTCAAAATTCTCGCCCCCTAAATTTTTTGTTTAAAGCCAGAGGTGTGTGTAGTGGACATTCAGGATTGGGAGGTCAAGTTAAGTTTAGCTCCAGTATCATGAGTTGGGTGACTAAGACACTTCAAAGAATTGTGCCTTGGTTCCCCATCTGCAAAAGGAGACAGTCTGCTGGGGACTATTTTCTAAGGACTCTTCATCTTGAGAGTCCGGGAGAAAATAAAGAGGCTCCACACAAGAGAAAAGTCGACTCAGTGTTGATCTTACTATTCAAATCTCTTAGGAGAGATACTGTTAGTTTTGTGAACATCTCATTTCTAAGAGGCACTTCCTATGTCGTCAGGTCTCGGTATAAGCTCTTCATTTACATGAACAGCTATCTGAGGGGTTATCTGGCTGCTGTGATTATTATTGTGCAATTAATAATGAAATGCTTTGGGGGATGATTTCTAATCAGGAGTCTGATCAATAAGCGAGTAAGGGGGTTGGTGAGCAATATCTCCAGCTAATTAAGGGGGGTGACTCCTTGTCTCTGCTCTGAAAAGAAAAATGTCACCAAACATTATATGCAGCCTGAAGGGTATGGATAGAGGGGAAGGGCTTGCTGTTGCCAGGCAACGAGCTCCTCATCACTAATCATGTGCATGAAAGCCCCGGGTCTTCATTTTCAGCACAGCCAGTGGGCCTCCTCCTTCCCCCACCCCCTGATCCCTGCACCTGGCCTATGCGCTCTGGTTCCAGATACTTGGACCCCGAAACAGGCCCAGGACCCCCTTGGTATTCCAGTGTTGATTATGCGGCTTGAGAGAAAAGATGCTTCGTATTCATCTCAGAGGGAGTCCAAGTACCGATATTCCAGAACACCCTGTAAAACCACCGTGTTTTGAGGTGAGCCATCATCCCAGAGGATTGCTGAGATCTGGAGAAAATCCCTTTCTGACCCCCTGCATTCAAGGGAGGCTCTTGCTATTTGCCATGTAGATGCCGGTGCAAACATGTGGGTCCCTGGGCTGGCTTTCCATGTGCTCTGCAAACACTTCTCTCTGGAAACAGCCAAGTGTCCAATTATACAAGATGCAACCCTCTTCCGCTGGGGATTTGTTGTCTTAAAGAGCAAAGAGACCGTGTGTGACCAGAGAGTTTACACATCACATGTCACACTGAGAAAATGCGCCCCCTGGGAAGCTGTGGTCCCATGAGGCCCCGAGTCATTCAGCAGAGAAGCAGAGACGACTGATGCATCTGGCTGTCCTGGAAATGTACAGGCCCAGCAATGACCAACAACAGAATAGATGCTGGCCTGTCTCTCCTTCTAAGACATGCAGGTGCCCCAGGAGAACAGAAGGCAGCTTCTGTGCTTTTTAAGAGAGGAGTTCTTAAAGGGTTGCCTTAGTCCCAGAGCATTATTTCAGAGAGATGTCATTCCAAGCACTGGCCAAAAATAATAGCCATTTCTCCAGAATGTGAATTCTGCCACACCTGTAAAGCTGGAGCTGATGTCCAAATGGGGGGGAATCCCTCTTCTCTGAGGTGTCCTGAAGGCTCTCCTTAAACAGACTGTGGTTTATAGTAGTATTGCTGATAGGGTTTCATACATGACATTTTACCAACTTTCAGCACCATCTCCTCCTCCCAATTGAACTCTTCCCTCTCCCACAGATGTTGTCCCCTCCCTGTCCTATCCTCCAGTCCCTATAAGGATACCCATGACATTTTTCAAAGAAATAGATCAAACAGTCCTGAAATTCATATGGAAAAAATACCAGAGTTTCCTGCCCACCCCCAAAAAATAACTAAAGCAATCCTTGGGAAAAAGATTATAGGCATCACTATCCCCAACTTCAAACTGTACTACAAAGTGATAGTAATTAAAACAGCATGGTATTGGAATAAAGACAGAACCTTAGAGACATGGAATCGAATTGAATATCCTGAGACAGATTCTCAGGTATATTTCAGTTAATCTTTAATAAAGGAGCAAAAAATAGAAGTGGAGCAAGGAATGCCTCTTCAATAAATGGTGTTAGGAAAACTGGTCGACTGTGATGTAGGCAGGTAGATATAAAAGGGCCCATGGCAATGGAATTCCTGGGAAGTAATAAAACCAATAGCCCTGAGGCCACAAAAGCCCACCCTGCAGACATAGGAACTAAGGTCTGATATGACTGCACCTGGCACCCTCCCACACACACACAGTCCAAAAGATGCTCCAGTAGGAAAACGCCAAGGAAAGAAATTTCAAAGAAGACCATCAACCACTCCCACTTCTAATCACTTGTCACTACCCTAGCAATGAACTGTTACCTAGGTAGAAGCCCCACACGAAGCAGCTTGGGAAAAATCCTATAAAAGCCACCTTGAGCAAAGAAATTGTGTGTATATGCTATCTGAGACCATGTGCCGCTTTGTGCCCATGTGGCCAGACACATGTGGTTCCCAAGCACATGTGTCGCCCATATCTCCCCCTCTTGAGATGTGTATTTGGGTTCTTTTCATCTCTGGAGAAACCAGTATTCTCTCTCTCTCTCTCTCTCTCTCTCTCTCTCTCTTTCTCTCTCTCTCTCTCTCTCTCTTTCCTTCCCCTTCTAAAAGCCTCCAAATAAAATCTGTTTTTACTTCACTGCTCTTCTACTCCTGAAATTCTCTTCTCTGAGATAGGACAAAGACCTGTAAGCCCTAGGGAGAGCCTACGACTGGTTTTCTTCTCCTGCAAGGACCAATTCTTCACTCCAGCCTGAGTCCACGGCTCCCCAAGAAATCGACTCATGGGGATTAACTCCCGTTCCAACAGGAACAAGTGTCGCCAGGTGTGGCTAGATAGATACCTTGTGGGGATGGCGGGACTCAAGGCCCATGCTATGTAGGGACTCATCACAAACTTTATCAGTTCTAGCCTTCTAGCTAGTCCCGTGTGGCAGAGGTGGTGGATCAGGAGGAAGTGACTGTTTGTCTCCTCTGTCTCCCATAAGCCACCTGTGGAGGTCCACCAACTTCAGCCTACATGCAAAACAACAGAAAGAACTCAGACCTCTTCCTAATGCCACACACAAAAGTCTAATCAAAATGGATTAAAGACCTTGATATCAGACCTGAATCCAAAAGGTATATAGGTGAAAGCATAGGAAAATTTCTCCATGACGTCTTTTTTTTTTTTTTTTTTTTTTTTTTGCTTTTTGGGTCACACCCGCCGACACTCAGGGGTTACTCCTGGCTCTGAACTCAGGAATTACTCCTGGCGGTGCTCGGGGACCATATGGGATGCCGGGAATCGAACCGGGCCGGCCCAGACCGGCTGCGTGCAAGGCAAACGCCCTACCCGCTGGGCTATCGCTCCGGTCCCTCCATGACGTCTTTAAGGATCAAACACCACTAACCAAACAAGTGGAAGCAAAGATAAACAAATGGGACCTCATTAAATTAAGAAGTTTCTCCACCTCACTGTCTGTCTGAAACCCAAACACGAACATCTTTGTAATTATATATCTAATAGTGGTATAATAAAAAATAATAAAAAAAGAAAACCTGGAATAGGGAACATAAGTAAATCTCACACACATACACACACACACACACACACACACACACACACACACACAAAGATGTTTCTGCACCTCAAAGGGAACTGTGACCAGACTACAAAGACTACCCACAGAAATGGGAGAAATTATGCACCCAACTCTCATCTGAAAAGGACTTAATATTCACCCTTGTTCTCTGGAGGTCCCTATCCCAGAGGTCTGGATGACATGAGGCCTTTCTCTGATGACATCAATTTAAAGTAATAGATTTGTCATCCCATGTCCCTGCCCGCCCCACTGGAGTTTAAATTCCTTCCCTTCTTTCCTTCCGCTTTCCCTCCCTCTTTCCCTGCCTTCCTCCTGAGTGTCTTTTTGTCCCCTTCAGCCCCACTGCATGACCAGCCATAGATTTCATTTGTTAATTGCCTGTTTTGTTCACAGGGGCTTGAGCTGCATGAGCTCAGGCACTGCTATGTTTACTAACTGCCGCATCCCCCGCAGCACCTGCCGCTGTGCCTGTCCCCAGAGTTTCCATTGGCGCTAACTGAGCTGGTCCCACTTCCTGTGATTCCACTCAGGGCCCCCGAAAGCAAGAGATTCTTTACTTACATCTTCAGATCCAGCCTCCCAGAGTCTCTCTTTGGAGGAACCTTTGTAAGGGTTTCTACGGCATCTTTACAGACAGTGTAGACTTATGCAAATAAACACACATGGAGAACTACACCCTCCCACTTATCTTTTTGAAAACAGACAGGACTTGGGGTGGGGAGAGGGGGCTCAAAGGACTAGTGTACAGGCTTTGCATGCAAGAAACCTGGGTCCTATCCCTGGCCTTGGATGGTCTTCTGAACACTGCTAGGGTAGCCCCTGAACACACTGGCTGTGCACCTTCCTTGCAAAAAGTAGAAATGAGGGGGGCCTGGGTGTGGCTCAAGAGGCAGAGCATGTTTAGCTTGTGCCCAAGTTCTATCCCCTGGCGCCATAGGGACTCTGATCACTATCGGCTGAGGCCCCTGCAAATAGTAATATACTATGTCCTATTTATTCCGTACCTGATTTTTTTTTACTCCGGGTATCTTAAAGATTATGTTCACCTAAGAACAAATAAAGCTTATTCATCTCTTTACCATTGCTGAGTATATTCAAATATATGGATGTACATTTATTTGATTTCCTTATAGAGGGACAGACATGGGGCAGAACTGCTACTGGCTCTCACTGTGCCCAGCCGCTCATGAGGTGCCCGGGAAGGATGGCAGATTCTAGCCCTGGCCCGCCACCCCAGCAGAGCCTCACAACAAGCCAGACGACCCCACTCCGTGAGGACCTCCATTTTCCACATCTGGACTTCCTCCTCGTCAGAACTCCACCCAGCAGACCAGCCTATCACAGCCCGGCTCACGCGAGCCGCAAACGGCCGCTGGGTTCATCAATAAATGCTGGATTCTGAGATGACTACAAGAGTATGCTATCTGCATGGCAGAGCCTGGCAAGCTACCCGTGTTGTATTTAATATGCCAGATACCAGTAACAAATATAAACCTCATTCCCATGACCTGATGGAATGGTTTGAGGCTCTTTATGTTCCTGGAGCAAGCAGGTTCCCTTTGGGCTCTACTTGCATGAGACAGGTCATATGGAGATGTTACTGGTGCCCGCTCGAGCAAATCGATGATGAACGGGAAGACAGTGATACAGTGATAGAGGGACATATTGGTTTTCTCCCATCTTATTACTGTACATATATACGTAAGTTTATCTATAGGACACAGTGTGAAAAGTCAAATCACTGAGTTCAGATAGGCACACTTTACAAATAGAATAGATATTACCAAAATGCTCTCCCCCACGAAGGCCTGAAATGTATAAGAGCCTGTTTCTCCACGCTGACTTGACATTTTATTTCTTCTGATTTTCTGAAAGCTAAAACGCGATATTGCCATGTAAAATCATTTTGCATTTCTCTTATTTAAGTCAGGTTTAATATTTTGCATTTTTCTTATTTAAGTCAGGTTTAATATCTCTCGAAATGCCTAGAGATTATCTAGAGGTTGCTCCTGGCACTTATAGTTCCTTCTAATAAACTACTTATATGCCTGTTTTTCTATTTGAATATTGATCCTTTTAAAAAGTACACAGAAGTACAGGCGCCAGAATGCTAGGACAGTGGGTTGGATGCTTATTTGCCTTTTGTGAAAGGAGTAAGCCCTGAGCACCACCTCAGTATGACCTAGAAACCAAACCAAACTAAAATAAAATAAAAACATTGATGGACCAGAGAAACAGTGCAAAAGAGAAAGCGACTGCTTGCACTTAGCTGATGTGGGTTTAAATATCTGGTACCCCATGGAGTCCCCTGAACACTGCCAGTACTGATCCCTGCACAAAGAGCCAGGAGTGAGCCACGAATAATGAGCACCACTGACTGCAGCCCAAAAACTAGCAAACAAAATACATTAATATACCTGGGCATATGGTTCAGTACCTTTTATCTGTGAGGCTGAGTCCAATTTGTTGTTGTTTTTGCTTTTCAGGACATACCTAGCAATGCTCAGGGGGTTACTCCTGGCTCTGCACTCAGGAATCACTCCTGGCAGTGCTTGGGGACCATATGGGATGCCTGGAATTGAACCCAGGTCAGCTGCATGCAAGACAACTACTCTAACTCTACTCACTGTACTATCGCTCTGGCCCTCAATGAATCCAATTTTTAGCACCACCCTAAGTCATCAATGTGATCCCAGAACTACAACAATGTGTAACTCCTAACACCACCGCCATCGCCATAACAAAAATCATTTATAGAAATTTCATATTAGGAAAACTAATCTTTTGACTGTGATAGAATTACAAAATACTTCCCCCATTTGTTTTTGGCTGAAAACCATTATATATTTTCTGCTTTATGGATTATTTTTAGCTTAATTTATTCATCTGTGTATGTACGTGTGAGACTACCATCTTTTAATTTGCTTTTTAAATACTTTTATCATATGTCATTATCTGGTTAGCAGTATTCTTGGAAATTGTATCTTTTATTAGTTACATTTTAGAAGGTGCTTCCCTGATGGGGTTTCAGGATATGCTCTGAGTCCTGATGAATTGAAAGGCTACCCTATCCCCTGGGAAATCTTGAGAGATTTGGGAAGCACCCAAACTGTGATCACTCTCATCTGTTAGATGTTGGCGTTGATAAATCTCTGTTCCTGAGAGTGACATCTTTTGATTCTTTTTCAGGATTCTGGAATGTACCACCTGTCTCAGTTTTGAATCATCTCTCCACTCTTCACAGGTGCAGAAGAGAGAAGCATCTGGAAAGCATCTGTTTCCAGAGAAAAAGAACCCCTTTCTCCTGTCACTCTCTTTTGCCCCCACCACACACACGCTGCCTGCCTCCCTGGGCCTGCCCTCTCTTCACCTAGATAGCAAACCACCCTATCAGCATCCCCCCATCCCCCACCGCTCTACCTGCCTCAGTTCCCACTCTCTTTTCAAGGCAGGGTTGGCCTCACTCTATGCCCAGAGTCACCCACTGGCTTCTGGGGCCTGAACAATGTCTATTAAGAAAATCAAGGTGAAAACACAAGGCGTAAAATTAAATGAAAGGAGAAAATGGATCACAACCAATAACAATGTGTTAAAGGCTGCAAGACGGACAAAAATAAAAACTACAGGAAAAAAAAAAGAATATGCACTTATTTCTTCTGACACAATGGACCTTCTTCTTGGAGGTCCCTTCTTGGGATGCTTATGCTTTGGTGGTTTCTCCATATGGCCATCAGCTTGAATACCACTCAGGTATCATTCTCCATTTAGGGACTGGAAAGAGACTTTAGGTCTTTTTTCCTGGCCTGACTGATCACCTAGAAAAGTTTTGTTTACTAGAACTGAGCATTAAATAGAGGCAAAAGGATACACATGACAACCCTTTAATGTATGTTCTGTAATCCATAGTCTGGGGGAAGGAAAAGAGAAAGAGAGAGAAATGGAAAGAAATAAAGAACCTGCCATGGAGGAGGGCTGGGGGAGGGGGAGGGAACCGGGGACGTTGGTGGTGGGAGATGGTCACTGGTGGCGGGATGGGTGCTGGAACACTGTATGACCAAAACCCAAATATGAACTTTTAATTGTATATCTTTGTAATTGTAAAAATAAAAAATTTTAAAAAAATAAAAGTGAGGTCAACAACAAAAAAAAAGTTTGGTTTAGTTTCACAACCTGTTATAGGTAATGTCTTATTAAGGATTTAGTCTGTACACTCATAGTAGATCATGTGACTTCACACCCGACATACTGAGTATTAGATTAATCCCGCAGGATTGAATCCACAGGTTATCTTGATAAATTTGGCCTTGCACAATTTTATTGAAAAATAAAAAGTTGTGTACTATATTTATATAAATTTCTCTTGTCTATTCTCTACAAGGGATAACTTTAATTTTGAGCAAAAGTCAAAAATTCTCTTTGCCATTTTTATATGTCTGATGATTAGAGGAATTTCAAAAGATATACTAGAGCTTGGGCTCTGGTATATCTCCAGCTGGTTTCTCCTCCCCTCTCCACATGTTTCTGGTGGTGAACACAGAAGAACACTCCCATATCACAAAACAACCACCCTCTCTTGTCACCAGGATAAGAAAATAAGGGGAGTAGGATGTTCTCTAAAACCTGTTCCTATACCCACTAACCAACAAACATAAAACAAATGAAAGTCATATATTCACACCTCTTTAGCACACACCAAGTGTGTCTACTGCTAATCTAATTTGCCTGAGCTGGTTTTCAAAAAAGGGTTGGAAGATGGCTCATAGGGGCTGCAGTGCATGTTTGCATGAGGAAGCCCAGGTTCCATTCCTGGCATTCCACAGTGCCTGATACCACCAGGAGTGAGCACTGATGGCCCCTTGAAATGGCTTGGTGCGGTTCCAAAAAACAAACAAATGTCAGTGGTCATGTCAAGGGTGGAAAGGAGGACTTAATTGAGTGGGAGTTAAAATGACAAGAGATGAATGTGATCTTAATTGGATTTAATACAGTTCCTAAAAATTTAGCAAAAATATATATATCCCAATTCTCGCCAGGCTGTGGAGGAACTCCTGCAAGTTAGTAGCCTTAAATGTAAGCTTCACGGGATTCAAGCTGAATGCACAGCTGCTCCTGCTGTCTCCCCGGGCTCTAACCCTTGCCTCCCCTCATTCAAAATAGTTTTTATAGATATTAAAATAATTTTGATTTCTAGAGACAGAAACACAAGTGAAATCAACCAAATGGAGGCTCTATTGATTCCCCAACTGCTGCCCTCAGGAGCAATAGAAACCAGCAGTGAAGATCCTGCCAGGACTCTCCATCTGTCCTTTTCTCCACATCTCAGTTTTCATCTTTACAAGAATGAGCTTGAAACTTCCATTTTACAAGCAATTTGATCTCTGCAAACTCCCAATACAAACCCTTTTGCTCTACAACTCAGGAGAAAATTCCTCAAAGAACCCAGAAGAGTCTAGCTAAATCATATGACTTAGTGGGCCCTAATAAATAGCTCCCACTAGATCTTCAGGGTTGGAGCAAAGAATAAGCTTATACTGGTAGATGAAGCAACATTCCCTACCCCAAACGTGGCCCTGTCTGGAACTGTGAATGTATGTTCCTCTGTGGCATAGGGATTCTGCAAATGGAATTGAGTTCAACACCTTGAACCAAGGCAATAATTCTGTATTATCTGGATGACTTCAATGTTATCACAAGGTCCTTATGAGGAGTGTAAGAGCCAGAGACAGAGAAGGTTGGAGTAATGAGAGCCATGAGCCAAAGAAAGCTGGCAGCCTCCCTGAACTGGAAAAAGCCAGGGAACAGATTCTCCTCTAGTGACTGCAGACGGAGTATAGTCTTGCCAATGGTTGATTTTAGGACTTCCAGAGCTATAAGAAAATGAATGTGCTTAACCTAATAAATTTGTGGCAATTTGTTACTACAGCAGTAGGAAACTAAGGCCCTATTTGAGATAATAGCAAAACATACACCCACTCTGCCTGTCTCTCCTCTTTCCCAGTCCTACCCATCATTCAGGGGCTAAATCCTGTCCTCTTTCCAATTTCCACATTGAAGTTCAAATTCCCCATACCTCAGAATATTACTGCACTTGGAGAGAGGGCCTTTAAGAGGAAGTGAGGGTAAAATGAAATTATTAGGGTGAGATCTATACCAGATGACCGATGTCCCACAAGAAGAGACTGGAACAGTAACCTGCACAAAGGAAAGACATGATGAAGAGTCAGGAGAATGTGGCTATTGGCATGCCTAGGAGAGGGACTTCAGGAGGACCCCACCCCCACACACCATGATCTTGAACTTCGAACCTGCAAAATTGTGAGAAAATCAATTTCTCTCAAGTCACGTGTATTATGCATCTCCAGCAGATAGAATATACATCATTCCTCATGGAAAATGAGACTGTCTATCTTCTTTCTCAAAGTGTCTTTGATTATTCCAGCTCCCAGGGAAACTCACTTGATCACTTGATCACTTGAATCCCGTTATTCATCGATTTGCTCGAGCAGGCGCCAGTAACATTTCCATTGGACCCTATCACGTGCCAATGTAGCCCAATGGCACCTAAGGGAAACTCAGGTCTCAGAAAACCTAGTAGCTGAGAGTTACCGTAGTTAACACTAAGAACCTATAAATTGCCCTGAGGGTCCAGGAAGAGAATATGTACAAGTGAAGTGATTCAACATGGCGTTCATCCTACAGAACACAATCACAAAGAATCTACTGCCTCCCAGTCTTTCTCCTTTAGTTTTTTTTTAACCTCTTATTGATGATGGGAATCAGAAACATTCCTCTCAGAAGCATAGTAAGGACAAGCAGCTCTGTTGAGGGTGGGACCTTCTTTCTTTGTGTCTAGGTGCCAACAGGAAGAATGGATGGAGAGAGCAGGTCCATGTAGATTCCGCTCTGTGTGGGCAGGTGCTTTGCCCAGGGAAAGATGCTCAGTGCTAGTCAGATGTCACCAGAGTCAAGTAGAGACCGCAGGACTACCAGGGATTTTCCACTCTTTCAAATGAAATGGAAATTCAGATTTTTTTAAAATAAGAACTTTGATGCTCAAATACTGGAAACTACTCAAAAATGTTTTTTTAATCTGTCAGACCACCTCCACACCCCTCAGCTACTGTCCCAGAACCGATGACAAGAGCTGACAAATATCACATATTTGAAATTGGAATCCTAATATAATGTTGAAAAAGTTAAAATGCTCTAGTCACATACAACATCAGGGAAGTTCCCCCCAAAATTGAAAAAAGGAAGCCAGAGAGTTGGCTCAATGCGCTAGAGATTTGCAAGCATTGCTTCATGCCTTGCTAGCAAGAATCCTAAGTTTGAACCCTAAGCAGTCTCCTGAGCATTGCCCGAGCAACCCCTGAGCACCACCAGCTGTGACTCCAAAACAAACAAACAGAAAATGTTAACGTTAATGCTAGAGAGACAGTTCCATAGGTTAGTGAACATGTTTTGCGTGTTTGAGGCTTTAGTTTGTTCCCTGGCACTGCATGGTCCCCTGAGTAACATCTGGAATAACACTGTGAGTACTGAGCTGAGATTAGCCCCTAGAAATGCTGGGTGTGTCTCCAAAATAAACGAGTCCCTTTAAAACCTTAAAAAGTGGAATCATCATATTATCTAGTAATTTTACTTCTGGACACATACTCAAAATTGTGATCAGGGTCTTGAAAAGCTCTTTCCACACCCGTATTCATAGCAACATTACTCACAACAGCTAAGAGGAAGGAACAACTCAAGTGTTCACTGGCAGATAACAGATAAGCAAAATATCCTTACAACCAAATATTTTGTTAAAAATGAAAGATACTCTGGCATATACTAAGAGATAGATGAACCAGGAAGACGTTATGTTCAGTGAAATATGCCAGCTTCAAAGAGACAAACATGATAGGGTTCCGTTTCTATGAGATACCTTGGGACTGGAGCAATAGTTCAGTGGGTAGGGCTTGCATGCGGCTGGCCCACGCCGGCCCAGGTTTGATCCTCAGCATCCCATATGGTCCCCCGAGCACTGCCAGGAGTAATTCCTGAGTAAAGAGCCAGGAGTAACCCCTGAGCATTGCCGGATATGACCCAAAAAACAAACAAAAAATCACATAAAAATCACCTTAGTGGTGTCCAGGGTTCATGAGAGGAGGGAATGGGGAGTCATTTCATGGGGAAGAGTGACAGTTTTGCAAGATAAAAAAGAATTCTGGAGACAGAACTGTGTACAAGATAAGGAGAATTTCCCATGGCGGAGGGCAGGGGAGAAGCAGAGACTAAAATAGGGTCTGGTATGCCAGTACTATATCACTCTAAGGCAGGAGCGTGCTGAACACAAACTTTGTAGGACTTGAGCCTTAGACCAGCACTCAGTCAAACACAAAGCTCAGGTTTTTTTTTTTTTTTTGCTTTTTGGGTCACACCCGGCGATGCTCAGGGGGTTTCTCCTGGCTCTGCACTCAGGAATTACTCCTGGTGGTGCTCAGGGGACCATATGGGATGCCGGGATCGAACCCAGGCCGGCATGGGCCGGCTGCATGCAAGGCAAACGCCCTACCCGCTGGACTATTGCTCCGGCCCCAGAGCTCAGTTTTGTTAAGTCTAACATGGTGGGCTACAGCTCTGGGTGAAAACTGGCTGCAGTCATTCCCAAGAATCACCACCAACATGCTCACTGCCCCAGCTGAGATGGTACCATCCCACCTAATAGGTTGCTGGAGTAATGAGCACCTGGGTTTACTACAGAATTCAGTTCTGAACTTGAATGAACAAGAGTTGGGAAAAGCTTTGGAACTTGCTTACATTAACAAAGGGTTTTCATCAACAAAGAGTCTGACCACACGTGGCCCTAACTGAGAGCAGATGTTCCTGGGGTGAACACTGCATGGTGAGGTTGTAATCAAGGTCACA
>JAJIBD010003411.1:0-30759 GCA_021461705.1 Cryptotis parvus | reverse complement strand
TTTTTTTTTAATTTTTTTTTATTTTTACAATTACAAAGATATACAATTAAAAAAGTTCATATTTGGGTTTTGGTCATACAGTGTAGCAGCACCCATCCCGCCACCAGTGCCCATCTCCCACCACCAACGTCCCGGTTCCCTCCCCCCCCCCCCAGCCCTCCTCCATGGCAGGTTCTTTATTTCTTTCCATTTTCTCTATCTTTCTCTTTTCCTTCCCTCTCCAGACTATGGATTACAGAACATACATTAAAGGGTTGTCATGTGTATCCTTTTTGCCTCTATTTAATGCTCAGTTCTAGGTTGGCATTAGTACCCTCACAATTGTTAGCACACTGTTCCATTTTCTGTCTTACCTAGCCTCCTGACTCCCACACGTTTGTGATAATTTCCACCTTTGACAGGACCTCCTGATGTATGTTTCACTTGACCTTGGATATTGGTATCATAATATGTACCTATATATTTATGTTATGCAGATAAATGCAGTCATTCTGTAACTGTCTCTCTCCTTCTGGCTAATTTCGCTCAACATAATCTTCTCCATGTCCATCCATTTGTAGGCAAATTTTATAACTTCATTTTTCCTAACAGCTGCATAGTATTCCATTGTGTAGATGTACCAAAAGCTTTTTTATCCAGTCATCTATTTTCGGGCACTTTCGGGTTGCTTCCAGATTCTGGCTATTGTGAATAATGCTGCTATGAACATAAAAGTAGGGATGGTGTTTCCGCTGCGTATTTTTGGTTTCCCAGAGTAGATTCCCAGGAGTGGTATGGCTGGGTCAAATGGGAGTTCAATTTCTAGTCTTTGGAGGAATGTCCATATTGTTTTCCAGAAAGGCTGTACCAGCCGGCATTCCCACCAACAATGGATGAGTGTCCCCTTTTCCCCACACCCACGCCAGCACTTGTTGTTCTTGTTCTTTTGAATATGTGCCAGTCTCTGTGGTGTAAAGTGGTATCTCATTGTTGTTTTTGATTTGCATCTCTCTGATGATTAGTGATGATGAGCATTTTTTCATATGTTTTTTGGCCATTCGAATTTCTTCCTTGCTGAAGTTTCTGTTCATTTCTTCTCCCCATTTTTTGATGGGGTTGTTTGTTTTCTTCTTGTAAAGTTCTACCAGTGCCTGATATATCCTGGATATTAACCCCTTATCAGATGGGTATTGGGTGAATATTCTTTCCCATTCTGTGGACTGCTTTTTGTATCTTAGTCACTGTTTCTTTTGAGGTGCAGAAGCTTTTTAGTTTCATGTAGTCCCATATATTTATCTTTTCTTCTAGTTGCTTTGTTAGAGATGTTTCATCTTTGAAGATGCCTTTAGCTTCAATGTCATGGAGGGTTTTTCCTATATTTTCTTCAATGTACTTTATGGATTCAAGTCTGATATTGAGATCTTTAATCCACTTTGATCTGATTTTTGTGCATGGTGTTAGACACAGGTCCAAATTCATTTTTTTACATGTCGCTGCCCAGTTTTCCCAACACCACTTATTGAAGAGGCTTTCCTTACTCCATTTTAGACTCGTTGCACCTTTATCAAAGATTAAATGATCATGTGTTTGAGGTTGGGTGTCAGGATACTCAATTCTATTCCATAGGTCCACGGGTCTGTTTTTATTCCAATACCATGCTGTTTTAATTACTACTGCCTTGTAGTACAGTTTGAAGTTGGGTAAGGTGATGCCTCCCATCTTCTTTTTCCCGAGGATTGCTTTAGCTATCCTTGGGGGTTTATCGTTCCATACAAATTTCAGGATTGTTTGGTCAATTTCTTTGAAGAATGTCATGGGTATCCTCATAGGGACTGCATTGAATCTGTATAGAGCTCTAGGGAGTATTACCATTTTGACAATGTTGATTCTCCCCATCCATGAGCAGGGAATGTGTTTCCATTTCCTTGTGTCCTCTTTTATCTCTTGGAGCAGTGTCTTGTAGTTTTCTTTGTACAGGTCCTTTACACACTTGGGTAAGTTGATTCCTAGGTATTTGATTTTCTGTGGCACAATTGTGAATGGAATTGTTTCCTTAATATCCCTTTCTTCTCTTTCGTTATTTTGTATATAGGAAAGCCACCCGACTTTTGCGTGTTGATTTTGTATCCTGCCACTCTACTATATGCGTCTATTGTTTCTAGGAGTTTTTTGGTAGAGAGTTTAGGGTTCTCTAGGTATAATATCATGTCATCTGCAAATAATGATAGCTTGACTTCTTCCTTGCCTATCTGGATGCCCTTGATGTCCTTTTCTTCTCTGATTGCTATGGCAAGTACTTCCAGTACTATATTGAATAAAAGAGGTGAGAGTGGGCAACCTTGTCTTGTCCCTGATCTCAGGGGGAAGGCTTTCAACTTTTCCCCATTGAGAATGATGCTCGCTGTGGGCTTTTGGTAGATGGCTGTAACTATCTTGAGGAAAGTCCCTTCAATTCCCATTTTCTGGAGGGTTTTAATCATGAGCGGGTGCTGGATCTTGTCAAATGCTTTCTCTGCGTCTATTGATAGGATCATATGGTTTTTTATTTTTTCTCTTATTGATATGATGTATTATGTTGATTGACTTGCGAATGTTGAACCATCCTTGCATACCGGGATGAATCCTACTTGGTCATGATGTATAATCTTCTTGATGAGTCTTTGGATTCTGTTTGCTAGTATTTTGTTGAAGATCTTAGCATCCGTGTTCATCAGGGATATTGGTCTGTAGTTTTCTTTCTTTGTGTTGTCTCTCCCTGCTTTGGGTATCAGGGTGATATGTGCCTCGTAGAAGCTGTTTGGGAGTGTTTCTGTTTCTTCTATTTCCTGGAAGAGCTTGAACAGGACTGGCAGTAGGTCCTCCTTAAAGGTTTGGTAGAGTTCACTAGGGAATCCGTCTGGACCTGGGCTTTTGTGTTTGGGAAGTCTTTTAATTACTGTTTCTATTTCCTCAATGGTGATAGGCTTATTCAGGTATTGGAGGTCTTCTTGTTTCAGCCGTGGGAGGTTATAGGACTTCAGGAATTGATCCATTTCTTCTAGATTCTCATGTTTCACGGCATACAGGCTCTCAAAGTAATCTCTGATGATCTTTTTGGATTTCTGTGGTTTCTGTTGTGATGTCACCCTTTTTATTTCTGATTCTGTTTATTTGGGTTCTCTCTTTTCCCTGTCCTTACAAGTCTTGCCAATGGTTTGTCAATCTTGTTTATTTTTTCAAAAAAACCAGCTCTTGGTTTCATTAATCTTTTGGATTGTTTTTTTTTGGTTTCCAACTCATTGATTTCCTCTCTAAGTTTTATTATTTCCTTTTTTTCTGCCTGGGGTTGGGCTCCTTTTGTTGGTCTTTCTCTAATGTCTTCAGCTGTGTAGTCAGGTTATTTATGTGGGGCCCTTTCTTGTTTCCCTGATGAATGCTTGCAGAGCTATAAATTTCCCTCTTAACACGGCTTTTTGCCGTGTCCCACAAGTTCTTATAGTTGGTGTCTTCATTTTCATTTGTTTCCAGAAATCTTTGGATTTCCTGTTTGATTTCTTCTATGACCCATTTGTTGTTCAGGAGTGAGCTGTTCAGTTTCCAGGTGTTTGGTTTGACTCCCTGTTTCTGTGTACGGTTAACTTCCATTTTCAGTGCATCATGGTCTGAAAAGATAGCTGACACAATTTCTATCTTTTTTAATTTTATTGAGGTATGCTTTGTGGCTCAGCATGTGGTCTATCTTGGAGAATGTTCCATGTGCACTAGAGAAAAATGTGTATTCAGCTTTTTTTGGCATGAAAAGCCCTGTATATATCTACTAGCTCTCTTTTCTTCCATTTCTTCCTTCAGGGCCAATATTTCCTTGGTGAGTTTCAGTCTTGTTGATCTATCCATCGTTGATAGAGCAGTGTTGAAGTCTCCAACTATTATTGTGCTACTGTTAATGTCTTCTTTGAGGTCTCTTAGCAGTTGTTTTTATGTATTTTGCTGGCCCCTCGTTGGGTGCATATATGTTTAGTAGTGTAATTTCTTCCTGGTGTACATACCCCTTAAGTAATAAGAAATGGCCTTCGTTGTCCCTTCTAACCTTTTTTCAGCCTGAAGTCTATATTATCTGATACTAATATGGCCACACCAGCCTTTTTTGGAGGAATTGTTTGCATGGAGAATGGTCTTCCAACCTTTGACTTTGAGTCTGTGTTTGTTCTGATTATTCAGATGTGTTTCTTGTAGACAGCAGAATGTTGGGTTCAATTTTTTAATCCATTTTGTTACTCTGTGTCTCTTAATTGGTGCATTTAGACCATTGACATTGAGAGAGATTATTGTCATCGGATTTTGTGCCATCTTTCTGTTTGAGCTTGTTGTGCTTATGGGTTTGGTCGTATTACAGTAGACCCTTCAGTCCTTCTTTTAAGGTTGGTTTTGAGTCCATGAAGTTCCTGAGTTGTTGCTTATCCATGAAGTTGTGTATCTTTCCTTCATATCTGAATGTGAGTCTGGCCGGGTAAAGAATTCTTGGTGAGGCCTGCAGTTCATTCAGCCTTTTTCACAATATCCCACCATTGTTTTCTTGCTCGGAGTGTTTCCATCAGAGAAGTCTGCTGTAAATCTTAGAGATGTTCCTTTGTATGTGATTTCCTTCTTTGATCTTGCTGCTTTCAGTATTCTATCTCTATCTATAGTTTTTGTCATTTTAATTAAGATGTGTCTTGGAGTATTCTTGTTGGGGTTTCTTTTAGCAGGTATCCCTACGGGCCTCCTGGATCTTGAGGCAAGTGTTTTTTTAGTTCCGGGAACTTCTCAGCAATGATTGCTTTGACAGTTTCTTCTTCATCAGGGTTTTCTTCTTGCCCTTCTGGGACCCCAATGATCCGTATGTTGTTTCTTCTTGGCTTCATCCCGATTATCTCTTGTTGTCTGTTCGGTAATTGTGAGTCTTTTTTCTATCTTCTGGTGTTGTGTAGAGAATCTTTGGAACGCGGTCTTCGAGATCACTAATTCTTTCTTCAGTAGCTATTATTCTGCTATGCTGGCTTTCCACTGTGTTTTTCATTTCATTTACCTCATTTTTTAATATATGTCATTTCCATTTGCATTTTCCTCACTTCTTCTATCATGTCCTCTTGTATTTTATTGAGTTTGCATTCCATTGCTTCTTTGAATTCCTTATGACTCCTTAACATTTCTTTCCGAAATTCCTTATCAGAGAGGTTATATAACTCATTGGTATTGCTTGGCTCATCTGGACTAGTGACTTCACTCACAGAGCTGGATGGAACTTTGCGTTGCCTTACCATTTTGACTATTGTAGGTTGCAAATGTGGGGTCTTGGATGACAGGATAGTACAGTTAGTAGGTGTCTGGTCTGTTTGCGGAGTTTGGGTGGGTAGCAAGGATGTAGGAACCAAGGTTCAGTGGTACCTCATGCAAGATAGGTAGTAAAAAGGTTTGGCGGCGCACCATAGCGCGCGGTTTTGAGTTTTGGGATGATTACGGAAGCGCAGGGGCCCAAGGTTCACGGTGAAACCAAGGCAGTTAGCCTTGGTTCCCGTTGATGGAGTTTCCGCTCTTCCCTGGGGCAGTTTGGGTCCGCGGAGACGCAGGGATCACGGCCACACCCGCACTTTTATTTTCATAGCAACACTATTCACAATAGCCAGAACCTGGAAACAACCAGTATGCCCGAACTGATGACTGGATAAAGAAACGGTGGTACATCTACACGATGGAATACTATGCTGCTGTCAGAAAAATGAAGTTATGAAATTTGCCTATAAATGGATGGACATGGAAAGAATCATGTTGAGTGAAATTAGTCAGAAGGAAAGAGAGAGACATAGAATGACTGCATTTATTTGCATGACATAAATATACCAGGTGATCTTAACAAAAGTGGAAATTACCATGCGCGTGGGAGTCGGAGGTTAGGTAAGATAGAGAACAGAACATGTGTGAATAAATGTCAAAAGGTCTGATACCAACATAGAACTGAGCATTAAATACAGACAAAAAATGCAAATGATGGCTTCCAAGTGTAATGTAGTGGAACCCACAATGTGTGGGAGAAGGAGGAGAGAGAGAGAGGGAGAGAGAGGAGAATAAAGAACCTGCCATTTAGGCGGGATGTGAGAGGGGGAGGGAATTGGGGACATGGGTGGTGGTTGAGGGGCACTGGTGGAGGGGCGGTGCTGGAACACTGTGTGACCAAACCCCAAGCGTGAACAACGTTGTAAATATATCTCATGGTGGTATAATAAAATATTAAAAAAAAAAACAATCACTTATATCACTTGTATCACTTGTCTTCCTGTACATCAATTTGCTCAAGCGGGCACCAGTAACATCTCCATTTGTCATTGTCGCATGCTGGAGCATATTAGCGTAAATTTAAAAAAACAATAGAACACAATTTAAAAAAATTATAAATAACCAGAACTGTATGTGCCACTATTTTCTACTTAGTAATTTTATGGCAATAGGAAGAAAGAAATCTAAATGCTGAGCTACTGGTAGCAATTTTCATTTCTCTATTATGTTTAGTTTGTAGATATTTCTATATTCCTTTTCCTTTTCCATTCATAACCCCAGTTTGAAAGTCAATGACTAGAATAACTCCATTTAACATTTCAGCAGTCAGAGGGAGTGACTTTCACCTGGTCATTTCTTATGAAATATTTGGAGAAGAGGAAACCCAATCTTTTTAGATAGCAGAGACAATGAATCTAAAATAGAGATGTTTTCCACTCAGAGTTGGATGCGCTGCATAGACGGGTCAAGCAACAGAAGGGTAGGGAAACAAATTTGTTGCCAGGAAAAGTCTTAGCCAAACTAGCAGAAAGGATAAACCAAAAATAAGAACAACTTCCTTTTCTCTGAGGTTTCTTATGTTACACAAACTACTCTCTGCAGCCTCTGGGCTTATGTTGCACAAACTACTCTCTGCAAAAGATCAAACTTCATCTCTGACTTCCTTCTGTAGGAAAATCTGTTTTCACAATGTAAATGAATAAAGTTTACAGCAAATGTTTAAATGCAGTCAATGGAAGCTTTGAGAGCAAGACTTTGAAAACTGGAAAGGACAAAGCCAGAACTCCTTGCTGCATTGATAGTAAGTTCAAATTAATTACCAATTTGTTTTAAGAAAAACATATTGAACCACACTCAAGCACACATGCAGTTCACACAAAGATACAAAAACAAATTCCAGGTTTGCCGCACTTTTTCACCTGGAACCTGATGTAAATACCACATGCAAAATTATATGCATATGAATGAGTGCATATGTGTGTTACTGTGTTAGTGAGAAACTCAAAAAGAAATGTAAAGAGGTCAATTTTTTTTCAGTCTTTTTTAGTGCTCAAGGATTTAATAATTACCAATTGAGGATATATTTCATTTGAGAAGAAAAATATTTTATATTAGAATAAGGGAAGCCCCTGGAGATGTTGCAGGTGTGGCTGCGGTGCCTGGCTGCATCAGCAGGTGGCAGACAGGGAGACAGGCATGACTATACCCAGGGGTCTGCCCTGTGGGCCCAAGATGGTGGATGGCTGATGGTCTGATATAGAAAAATACTGGGTAATCTGGAATGAACCCAGAGCCACGGCAAAGCCTGGCTACCTGTGGTGTATTCAATATGCCAAAAACAGTAATAATAATGGACTTCATTCCCAATGAATGGAGATGTTACTGGCTCCTGCTCGTGCAAATTGATGAACAATGGGAAGACAAGTAATAAGTAACATTAGAATAAAGGGGAAGATTTGTCAAAATAGAGAATATGAAAATCTACTTGAATTGAGTAAGAGACGGCTAAACAAGGAGCACAAATCAAGCAATGGTGAATTTAAGAAGATCAGGCTTGATCAAGTATAGAAAATTATGTATTCTTGATAAAAACATTAAATATCAATGCTTTATCAATTCAACATGCATAAATATTTAATGTGTACCTACATCATTATAAGCTAATGCTTTCAGTTAATCCAAAAGATAGCTTTGTCTAGGGGTCAAAGGTGACAAACATGAGAGCCAGGCTTCAGAGATTCAAAAATTCAGGCTAAAAATTACTAAGGGAAGGATAAGATAAACTCGGCAGAAGAATGAAGCCAATGAGAGAAGCCAGGTCATCAGGCCAGTGATTCCATCAGCATGACCTTGCAGAGAGGTGCTCAATCTAAATTCAAGAAGTTTTCACATCATAGATGGGGAAACTAATAATCACCAGTCAGATGCAGTCTTGCTTCCATGAGCCAGACCCTTGTCGGCCCCCATGTCACCCTACTATCACCCCATCACAGCTCTCAGCTTTGTGAATTTCTTCCTCCAGCCCAGATTTTAGTACAAAATAATTTCTAAATGCATTCCTCACCTTCACCTCCTGCCTTTTCTCTCTTCTCACACATCACCCCAATCACATGGAACCAATTCCAGATTCACAAGTACAAGATGTTCTTTACACTTGTCTTTCTACCTGAAGCTGCTTTGTTGTGCTCTCACTCATGCCAGGCACTGGGCTGCCTGCTCAGTGTGAATTACTCAGTTGATGTCTATGAAGAGCCTATAATAGTATTACTATATCACAGACAAGTAAACTGAGACTCTGCAGCATTATATAGAATAGAGGATCCATGGCAAGAATCCTGTATCTATAAAAGTCCATTGTATCACATGTTATGACACGATTTTTTTTTAAATTTAGACAACTAATATCCCAAATAAATTTCTACTTATCATAATTTTATGTAAATGTGGCTCTTTATCCTTTTAATATTGTGCCCAAGTCCTCTATCACACCCACCTGCATTGTTTAATTTACTTGATTAATTTTCTTCCAGAGTATGATTTAGACCATAAACCCTCGATATTCAGACCAATGACCTATATTTGGACAATATTCAAGCAGAACTTTGTTGCCACATCAGGAATAATAAGTGCCTGTTGAATATAAACCCTGGACCACTGAGTAGTAAAAATAAAAATCTGACTTCTTCTAGTTCCTAGCTAGCTTCTTAAATGGTAGGTCATAGTTGGGAAATGAGGGCAATGTTGGAGGTACATTCACAGTGGCAGTGGGATTTGTATCAGGATATTGAATGTCTCTAACCAATGCATCTTGGACAACTTTGTACACCATGATATTCAATAAAGTGGGAAAAAATCTCAACAAAACTATGTTCATGAGAAATGAACTAGTTCCAGGCCCCATTCACTCTCAATGGAACAAACATCTCTGAATGCAACAGCTATGTGTACCTAGGTCGAGAAGTCAACATAATGAACGAGCTGAAACCTGAGTTGCGCAGGAGGAAAAGAGCGCATGGACTGCCTTCAAAAACATCGAAACAATAGTCAAAAGAACAAAGAACCTCCGGCTACGGGCACACCTCTTTGACTCCACTTTTCTCCCTGCATTGACATATGCCTCAGAGACCTGGGCCTTATGAAAGCAGGATGAAAATACCATTTGGGACTCCCCAAAAAGGAATCGAAAGAGCCATGCTTGGAATATCACGCCTCACTCAAGTGAGAGAGGGAATCCAGAGTTCCAACCTCTGTCACTATTCTAAAATCAAGGACTCTGTCTCATCTGCCAGAACATCGAAAATCAGATGTGCTGGTCATATAATGCGATCTGGAGATGACTGTTGGACAAGAGCTGTTACCAATTGGATCCCACGGACGCCAAAAGATCATGTGGCCGCCCACCTGCAAGATGGTCAGACTTCCTTATCAGGACCCTAAACAAACAATTTGAAGCTCTCAAGATCACCAAACAGACAGATGTCATTGGGCTACACTGGCACGTGATAGGGTCAAATGGAAACATTACGGCGCCCGCTCAAGCAAACTGATGAATAATGGAATATCAAGTGATCAAGTAATCAAGTGGGAAAAATTGGTGGATCAGAACCCCATATGGGGTCAGATAATGAAACGTGGCATTATTTTAAAATAATATTTTATAACTTATTATAAGAAATTATCTGATTTGAATGCCTATTTTTCATATCTATAATCATGCAAAAAAGCTCAGGTGAAAGAGAGAAGAAAAAATTTAAGAATCTCCATTCCAATTTTATCCTGGTGTGCTTATCCTAGTTAATCATATATAAATACTCCTACTTCATTCAAGAAGTACAAATAAAATTAATTAGTCAGAATTAAACCTGAATCAAAGGCTTTCTTTAAATCAATGAACGTTAGAGCGGCATCTTAAACTCCATACAAACATGAATGAGCTTGGTTACTGTGTAGATATGTTGATTGTACTGAATCCTTTCGAAACCCAACTTGCTCGCGTGGTTGTCCTTCATCTAATGTTCTTAAATCTGACAGAGAATTGGGCCTCAATAAGTGATTGTAGAATAAACAAGCTGATCCTGATCTATAGGTAGCTCAGAGGTCCGTTCTTAACACAGGTTAACAAAGACGTTAGTACTCACTAAAGCACTGCTACTCAAATTGTGTCCCATGGAGTCTTTTAGAAATGTCCAGTCATCTAGATGTTTGAGTGAAATGCTCAATCGTATATGAAATATTGTCAGAATGTTATTAAGATCCCCAATCACAGACATAGATGGTAGAGTATGAGTAGCACTACTGTAAAATCAGCAGCTTGTATGGAGATATAGTTCATACCCAAGGGGCTTGCAATTTAAGTTAGAAAATTATCTCAGTCATAAAATACAGCAGATTAGCACTGTAAGTACTACTCTAAATGCAAAAGAAATACAGCATCGATGTAATTTTAACACTATCGAGAATAAAATAATGCCACATTTCAAGGAGCTCTTTTAGGCTGAGAACATGTAGTCTCAATAAAGGAATGGTCTGCAAAAAAAAAATACTGGCAGTGACTTCCCTGCCTGATATTTCTTATTTAAATCATAATGAAGAGATTCTTCAGCAAAAGTCATGTGACTGAATTAATATAAGTCAAAGAGAAAGCTGATAGAGTGGTAGAATCAGGAACTGTAGTTGAAACTCCTGGGTTCAAATTCTTGTTCAATAACAAACATTAATTTCAATGAGTTTGTGACAATGAGTATGTACTAAAATCTCAGTTCTTTTTGGAAAAATGGGATAATAAAGTTAGATGGTCCTTATAGTTTTCTAACTTATTGTAAAGCTATAAGGACCATGAGCAAAATACTC
Organism: Cryptotis parvus; assembly: GCA_021461705.1. Taxonomy (NCBI): domain Eukaryota; kingdom Metazoa; phylum Chordata; class Mammalia; order Eulipotyphla; family Soricidae; genus Cryptotis; species Cryptotis parvus. Next base: position 19,641 of record JAJIBD010003411.1, on the reverse strand, counting down.
CCTGAAGGACACTTTGCAGAACATGCAGCAAAAATAAGGAAGTCTCCAACAAAATAAACTATGTAATCATAATCAGTCTTAAAATACAGAAGCAATTAGTTTATTTTTGGCATGACTTAATTATCCTAATAGTGCTTCCAGAGAGTGGGCTAGAGAAATAGAACAGAGGCTAAAGTGTTTGTCTTACATGCCACCAACTTCTATCCCCAATACCATACACGATCCCCTGAGCATCTCCAAGGGTCACTACTAACGACAGAGTCAAGAATTTCCACTGAATGTCACTGTATGTGAAAGCCAAATACCACTCCTCCAAAATTATTGGTAGTCAGTGCTGTCCCATCCCTTTTTCCACTTACCTTTAGGTGACAGTTTATAAATAAGGGTCCAGTTGATTAAGCCTTTTATGTCATATGAAATATTATGTGTAGAAGTATATTTGCATAATTTTTAGGAAATGTCACAGATTTTATAAGATTTTTCAGTGGCCTTGGTGGTCTCAACAGGCTATTCATTACGAATCTAAGTGGAGTGAGATGGCATGGTTCAAAGCAATTAGCAGATACGTTCTTCAATTCTAGTACTAATTTCACAAGTTATATGATTTCTCCCAAGGTGTCTTCTCATCTACAGAATGGGGAAAGTATTAAGGTGTCTTGGGAACGAATATGTAACAGTTAAATGAGAGACTGGCTGAAACAATGCTCTGTATTTTGCAGGCGTTCCAGATATTATGGACTTCTGCTATGGAGTGACTTATATGTCATAACTAGTTCAGCACAACAACCTCATCATGTCAAAGAGTTATATTCCAGGAAACATCTCCATTGAGAGCATCAGATGAGGGAAGATGAGTAGGTTTTAAATACCCATGGCTTAAGCCCCTGACATGTTTATAAACATGGGGACGGTTGAGTACAGCAAGCTGGAAAGAGCAGTAGGAAGAATTAGTGGATAAAAAAGTATTGCTTAAGTAGTAACAGATGAATAATATTCAGTGCTGACTGGAATCTGATGAATGGCTCTATCTTTCTCTCTGGTCAGATGTCTGGGACTGATATGCTCAAATATTATCTTCAACAAGCAGAATATTCAGCAACATATTTTTCCTTGACATGAGGTTTTTCATTCATCTACCATAAAGTGAAACACAGATGTCTAAAGTCAAAACAAACAGCTTCTTTAATTAAGAGTTCAAAATGAAGTGGAAAAGAGCGAGAGGAAAAACATCTCCATGAGATCAGGATATAAAGTCTGATCTTTGAACTGGAGCCCGACTTTGAACCTAGGCATTCCCACACTGTAATCAAGTGAATGGTGAGGAAGCTGTGATGGTATAGCTGAGCTGCAAGTGAAAATGAGACTGGGAGGGATGTGATAACAGTTCTATCCCCATAACACACTTTCATCTCATAGTACACTTGAGTGTCAAATGCCTTTGCCAGCAGCTTTCCTGTCTTTTAAGCGAGAACCTAACTGGAAGACTGCACAAAGGGAAGTACGGGGAGTTGTAGTTTTGTATATGCCTATAGGTTGAGAGCAGGATAGCCCCATATTGAGTGCACAAAGAAGGTTCAGAGATTTTAATAAGACATATTCCACTTTTGGCATGAGCTTGAGCAATTCATTCCAATCAACTCATTGTCCCCAGCTTGTTTTCTTCTTGAATTTAAGGAAGAAAAATGCAGCCTCTCTCTGTCTTCCCCCTTTATGGCTTTCAAGTCAGAAGCAAGGATATTAAATCAGTTCTTGAAGAGCCGATATAGGAAACCTATTTAAGACTTCAAATTCTTGATGATATGGAAAATACAATGATATTGGGTGCTTTCTCTCTCTCCAGGACTGAATCATTGGACATGTTAGTCCGTGGCTATATTTGACTGACTTCCTACGTTCCTGCAGTTGTTCACAGCTCTTCTCTTTGAACTGTACTACATGGACTGTGCCAGTAATGAGAGAAAACATGTTTGTCTCTCCTTACTGTCAGAGATGACACAGAGAAGTGAAATGAATGTGGGAGGTGCTGTTTTGCTTCTAATTAATGAGGATTTTCAAGTATTTTATAAAGAAAAGAAGTCAATACTCAAAGGGTTGGAATCTATTGCCCTTTTCAATGTTTTTGCTTTAAGAAAAAAATAGATAAATTTTGTATAAAGGAAATAATGTGTGGGCATTTCACTGGAATGAGAGAGACAGCTAGAAATAAAATAAGAAAAAAACTAATAAATCATCCAGGTTCCATAAAGCAATGCACAGCTGAAGGCACCTTATTACTTTATATTATACCTTCTCATTCTGAATAACTACTGTTATTTAATATGAATCATTGATGTTTAATAATAGAAATAAACCACAGTCAGGTGCCAAATCAAGAAGAAAAGACTCGCACTTTGAAAAAAAGAACTCTCTTAATGTACGTGCCACATAAATGTTCAGGGCTAGAACCCTGAAAGGAGTCCTGCGGTGGGGAGCTATTGAGAAAAAGCAGTTCTGAGCAAAAGAAGGGGGAGGGGGGCGACAAAGCCAGTTACAAGTCTGGCTCCTTCCCAGTTGAAGTAAGTGACACTATGAAAATACGTCTAGGCCTAGCTCTGCGTGCGAATGCCATCACACACTGACACCCTTTCTGGTTGCCTAGTAGCAGCTGGCAGAATTCAATGTGAAGTGCGCCCATCCATCAAAAAATACCTACTGAAGTGTCTAATGAGAAGAGAGCTTTGTATTATACATCTTAAGAAGGGAAAAAACAAACTAGGCTTTATGACTCGCAGACAAAAAGAAAACTGCAAAAGTAAACCAACAGAGGTATTAAAATTGTAGAGCATGATGTAATAATAGTGCTAAGCCAAGAAGTGCTCAGAGTGGCAGTGTTCAATCAGTGCCATAAAGGGAATATGGGATAGGCAATGGAGCGGAATAGTAAGCACATGTCTTGGGTGTACAAGGTTATGCACCACAAGTCTCTCTCTGGGCCAGGGGCGACAACGGTAGTCCCCAAAAGCATCACCAGTAATGGACCTCCCAAAAATTACAAAAAAAGGAAAAAAAGAAAAGACCAGAGTATAATTGATATAAAGATGTGGATTTTTTGTTTACACATTGCTTAAAGAGGGAGTTTTTGGGAGTGGAATTATGAAGAAACTCTGAGACTTCATACTTAAGTGGAATGTATTATTCTAAAGCACCATATCAGAATGAAAATAGTCACAAATAACAGAAAAATGTGATGGCTGCAATTCAAAGCAGTGGGGATCTTTTTATTTTTTTTGGTCTCAGTAAAATCTGGCGATAACATCATGTCTGGAGATAGACACATGCTGCTTTCAATTCTTCAGTCCCAGAGTCAAAATTTTCTATTTTCTTAGCAGTTCCTCTTGATCACAAGATGGCTACTGCAAATCCAGCCATCATTACTTTATTCACTGTATCACTGTCACTGTCTTCCCATTGTTCATAGATTTGCTCAATTGGGCACTAGTAATATCTCCATCAGTCCTGTCAAAAGCAAGTGTAACCCAAGGGCATCGACTTGTTCCAGGGACAGGAGGATCCCCCAAACCATTTTTCAGGTCATGGAACTGAGGTCCATAATTGTTACTAGTTTTTGGCATAACAAGTAAATTAAACATGGGTAGCTTGCCAGGCTCTGCCAAGAAAAGCAGTTCTGAGCAAAAGAAGGGGAGGAGAGACAAAGTCAGTTACAAGTCTGGCTCCTTCCCAGTTACACTCCTGGTCTTTTCTTTTTTTTCCTTTTGTAGTTTTTGGGAGGTCCATTAATGGTGATGCTTGGGGACTACCATTGCCACTCCGGGCCCTAGGAGAGACTTATGGTGCATAACCATGTACACGCAAGGCATGTCCTTACTTTATTCAAGGCAAAAAAAAAAAAAAGAATGAAAGGGGGACAGGGAGTGAAAATAAAGGAAAGGATAAATGAGAAGTTTTCATAATATAAATGGTATATGCCACTTTTATTAGAGAAGGTAAAAGCTTTCCTAGAGTTATCCTTCCTCCTTCAGGCATTTACTTATATCTGTGGTCAGAGTCTGATTAGGGTGAACATTCCACTTTCCCAGTCTTCAGAATGCCTGGCAGAGGGAGGTTGAGGTTTCTTATAATATAACCTTTGATTTGTCACAATTAAATAAATGAAAAAAATATTAGTGAGATTAATTTAAGAGACTTAAATCTATTTGCATGGTATTAGAGAGGATTTTACAAAACATACACAAACACACACATATAAAGCACAAAAAGTAAATTATGGGCAGAAACAATATCTAGAATGTCTTGTTTACAAAACATTCACAACCTTATAATACACTTTCACACTTTTATGCACTGGAAAATCCCAGCCCCGTGACGGAAGAGCAGTCATCTCTGAAACAGGATACGGCAGTAATTTACCATACTGCACACAGGAATTCTCTGACACAGGTTAAGCAAAGAAAGTGAAATTACTTTCACCAGGGCAAACGAATAAAAATGGGTTGTGAGAACAGGACCTATCTGCGTAAGGGATCCCCACTAAAGTTGTGTTGTATCCTATCTTTTCTCTGCTGTTTTATCAAACAAATGACATATGTTTTATGTAGCACCAAGGCACTTTGTCTTGTTTGTGAATGTTTTATTTATTAGCAGACACACCCCTTCAGATACTCCTGCCTTGCTGTGTTGAATATACGGGAATAAGAAGGGAGTTCTGCTATTTGCCTATCTGGTATTAATAGAGTGTTTCAGTGTACAGACTTTAGAAACCTCCATGGTGTTTGATTTGAAGTGTCACTCTTTCTGATTTGACAGGTAAGCAATCTGAAGATTAGTAAAGAAAATGGATGACTGAGAAAAAGTGTGTCATGAAGCAATAGGCAGGCACCTAAACCACGCCCATCAAACTGTAGAATGCTTGGTCCCTGGGGATACCACATTGACTAGGAACCCTAGGATTCTTGTCAAGGACTTCAGCATCTAATTGCAGAATTATGTGAGATATCTGATAAGCAAATAAAACCAATTTCACACTGGTATTTTTTTAAAAGAGTAAAATCCAGTGAAATACCAGCTTTGAATTGAATTTAAAACATGAGATCAGTTTTCCTATTACACCATCGTGAGTTATACAATTACAAAGATCTTCATAATTGGGTCTCAGTCATACAGTGTCCCAGCACCCGTTCCTCCACCAGTCCCCCCTTCCCACAACCAATGCCCCCCATTCCCCCCCCACCTCCCCCAGCCTGCCTCTATAGCAGACACTTTTTATTTTCCTCTCTCTTTTTTCTCTCTCCCTCTCTCTCTCTCTTTCTCTCTCTCTTCACTTAAACGTTGTGCCTTGCCCTACAGATCAATCACTCAGGTCTTCTGAAAGCCATTCCATGGTTTTAGGGAAGTTGTTATAAATGACCTTAAGAAAATCACCTGGGTTGTGCTCCTTGCACAAATTTAGTTGTATTACAAGATCCTTCACTTTATGCAGGACAGGGAAGCAAAGGAACTCTTTCCACTAAACGCAATTCCCATTTATAGTCATTGCTCTTAACTGGCTAATAAAATTCTCTGAACTGGCTTTTCATCTGTGTATGTTATACTTAATAGAGTCTACATAGTTAAATTCTCAAATTTCACAGAAGTTTGTTGCTCCCAGTAGTAGAATGGAGCAAAATTTTCAGTGTTAACTTGGAAATGTGGTGATATGCTAAGAAAATTTGATAAGAAAAAAGTCAGAAATAAGCTAGATTTCAAATGCATCCAAAGGTCAAGTAAGGCTTAGAAAGGACTGTTTTAAAAGCAGGTTTCTCAACTGCCATACTACTGAAGATTCATGCTTCATAATTCTTTGCTATGAAAGCTACTGTATTATAGAATACGTAGCAGCATCCCAAGTTTTTAATCATTGAATGACAATAACCCCCACCCAATACCCAAGTTACAACTATGAAAAGTTGCCCAATATCTTTGAAGACCCAGTGGGTAGACAAGAGAGATGGGAAAAATCATTCTCAATTGAAAATCATGGCAATAAAATATAAAATCTGTGTACATTTTTAAGCACAGGAAAAATATATAAAGCCTTTTGATTTCTTGTCATTTCTAGCTGTTCTTTTGCATATCAACATAGAGTGAAAAAGTCAAATATTCAAATGGTAGAAAATAGCGTAAAGAATACTATTAATTTGAGGGAAAGTTCCTTGGGTTTTTTTTTTTTTGCAATAGTGATAGCAAAAGTCATCTGATGGGGAAGTCTTGAATTGCTCTTACTTTTTTAATTTAAAATACAACCAGACTTATTTTAAAAAGACTTTAATATTATGATACCAATATCCAAGATCAGGCAAAAACATGGATCAGGAGGTTTGTATCAAAGGTGGAAATTACACAAACGTATGGGAGTCAGAGGTTAGGTAATACAGAGAAGGGAACAGAGTGCTAACAATTGTCAAAAGTGCGAATACCAACCTAAAACTGAGCATTAATTACAGGCAAAAATATACACCTGATAACCTCTAAATGTATGTATTGCAATCCACAATGTGTAAGAGAAGAGAGGAAGAGAGATATAAAAGAGAAAGAGATAATAAAACCAGCCATAGAGGCAGACTAGGGGAAGGTAGAGGGAATCAGGGACATTGGTGGTGGGAAATGGGCACTGGTGAAGGAATGGGGCTGGAATACTGTAAGACGTAACCCAAGTATGAACATCTTTGTAATTGCTCAATCTAATGGTGGTATAATAAAAAATATTTAAAAAATAAAAAGAATTAAAAAATAGAAAGACGGGGCCAGAGCGATAGCCCAGTGGGTAGGGCTCCTTGCACGGCCCGGCCTGTGCCGGCCCCAGGTTTGATCCCCAGCATCCCATATGGTCCCCTGAGCACCGCCAGGAGTAGTTCCTGAGTGCAGACAGAGCCAGGAGTAACCCTGAACATTGCCGGGTGTGACCCAAAAAAGAAAAAAAATAGAAAGATTTTGAAAGAATTTGACAACAAATATTCAGCCCCAAGTTTTGAAAGAATTCAATAGTATCCTTGCTGTATGGATGAAAAGAATAAAATAATATGACAAGAATTCTTTATAGTCTTAGCTTGTCTTTTTACATTTTTAGACTTGATGCATTTAGAGTCTTTCAATCTTCTCTATTGACTTTCTCTCAATATAAAAAAGCTTTAGCATTCAGACATAAAAGTAGTACATCCAGGTTATTCCTATTTTTTAAATATTTTTCAGAATTGATATTAATATAGTTTAATGATTTATGCAGAAGTTCAAAAATAAATAACACATCTTTATTTAGTCACATATTAAAGAAATATAATTTATTATCTTTATAATAAATATATTTATTTATTATAATTATTATATTTATTATTATAATAAATATCTGCTTTCCAGTAATAGCACAACAGACAAGAAAGAAAATTGGGTGCAAGAAATGATAGATACTCAGGCATATATGTAATTCAACCTTAAAATAAGAGCCTGACAGTTGTTTTTTCTTTTTTTGGGGGTCAAACCCAATAGCACTCAGAGTTTACTTCTTGTTCTATGCTCAGGAGTCGCTTTTGCGGAGCTTCAGGAACCATATGTAGCGCTAAAGATATAACTATGTCGACTGTGTACAGGGCAAGCATCTTCAATGCTGTATAATCTCTCTAGTCACAAATAGAAAATTTTTATATTAGGTTATAAATTAATAACAATTGCATCAGTATCAGGAGCTACCAATGTCTTAACCGTAATGATCTGATTCAGGAATAACACCTCTTAAACCTTTCAATTTATAGTGAGGTCCCTAGAGCACATGCTAAGGTGACATTTGAGGGAAGCAAAACAACTAGTCAGCTTAGAGGGGGAAATCAATAAGATTGATTATTTGGCATTGTGGAACACACCTCTCAAAGAAGGAGATAACATTTAATGTTCACTATTGTATTGTCTATTTTAAATTGCTTTTGATAAGAACTTACAGGAAATTACTACAGAAATTGTGTTATCTTTCTACAAAAAATATATAAAGTTTACATAGTCTTCTGTCTCTTATCAAATGTACAACTGAAGAAATAATGGGTACTTGAAAACATAAATTTAATTTCTAGAAAATTTCTAAAGATAAAGACTTAATTTTTACTTATTCAATTTTTTATGAATCACTGTAAGAAGACCATTACAAAGCTGTTCATCACTGTGTTTCTGTCATCTAGTGTTCCAATACCATTCCTCCACCTGTGTACATTTCCCTAAAACAAGGCTTCCAGTTTCCCTACCATCACCTGCCAACTCCCCACTCAACCTGCTCTACGCCAGGCAGTTTTCTTCTCTCTCTCTCTCCTGTCTCTCTCTCGCTCTCTCTCTCTCTCCCTGTCTCTCACTCTCTCTCTGTCTCTGTCTCTTTCTCTGACTTAACTTTTTAAATAGTCATTAGGTTAAAACCAATAAACTCTGGGCGGTGTTTACTTTTTGTCAGATTACAAATCAGATCAAGCCCATTAGTTAATTCTGTAACAAATTGTTTATTTTAGTTTGGTTCCATGACTGTACATTGTAGTTTCAACATACTAACAAAGTAAAACCACAAAAGTTAGTACAAAAAGGATAACTCTTTGATGTAATTGGATCATTTCAAACTTATGATTGATGCTGGAAAAAACCACCGTAAATAAAAACCTTCCCTAAAGCATGACCATTATTGAAAAACTTCAACTAACTTGTCATGATCTAAAAAGTTTTCAATGAGCTACCTTCATTTAGGGAGGGAGAAGGCAGTATGGTTGCCATTCCATGTAGTAACCATCCAAAGCACATTGCAAACTGGCTCAATCTACAGTTCTGAGCTACAAAATATCCGCCTATTTGTAAGTCAGCAAGGTTGCACTGTATAATTAACATGTAAATTTACAATTAAGCTCTAGCCAGCTTACAACACTATTTTAAAACTGTGCTTAAATAATAGAATTTGAAATTTTTGAGCTACTACTCAAATTAAAATTACAGCCAGAAAGTTGTAATAGGTAGAACATACACATTTTAAAGAATGACATTTCAAATGATCAACAAATGCTTTACTGAAACAATGAAAACATTCTATCCTATACCATAAATGCTATTACCCAGATGTATCTGATATCCAAAAACTTGTCTTAATGCAAGTTGACAGGAAGTTGAAGTATTATTGATGATAAAAATGCACAATATTTTGGATGCTGCTAAACAATTTATACAGCATTAAAATGATTCTATGCAGATAGAAACACCAAAGTCATTTCCAGTGCAGATTAGAATCTTGAAAATAATATTATCTGTTATTGCTAATTAATTTCAAAAAAAAAAGTCAGTCATGTTATCTCACCGTAGACTTCTTACAGTTGTTACTCTTCACATTGCACTTTATGAAAATGAGATTAAGAACATGTGCATGTATTAGGAGCTCATTTTTAAAGGCATAGTTTCAACCAAGTTTCTCAATTTACTACATTTACATCTTTTAATGATTCCATAATTGATGTTTAAAATATTTAACTCAAAAACATTATAAGAGTCTGAAAAGTCTATTTATGTTTAATATACCTTGTTTATTAAAGCATAAAATTAGAAAAATACATTTTCAAAAGCTTATTCACAAAGTCTGATTGAAGAAAACCTTCTAGAAGTTGAGATGATAGAACAGTAATCAGATGGTTTCTGTTCAGCCATGCCAGAAACTGACTTGTGGTCAAATATTTAATGTTCTATGACAGGATTCTTTTTAGTTAAACTGCTTAAATTTGGTTTCTATCACTGTTTCTCAAACTTTATATGTATGATGGGTGTGGGGGAAGTGGCAACCAATGGAGAGGAGTTATCAGAATGCCAAATGAATAGGAATTTCAGATAGATTCTAACTGTAGGCCAGACGGAGATTGTTTTTTAGTAAATGTAGACCTTTGAAGGAAATATCCAAGTAACTCTGATGTAGAGGTCTATACTGCTTTGAGAAACATCGCAACCTTCTGCTTGACTCTTGAGAAACTTGACTTTTTCATCAGCAATGCTCTTCTCCCAATCATTCCAAAGAACATTTTTTATGGAACTTCTTACTTTGTACTATTTCCTAAGAATATGTCTTATTTGATATCATGAAGACAGCTTTGCAGACGATACTCCAGAAATCTTCTTGCCTCTCTCACTCAAACATCCCCTTCCACTGGACTTTAGACTGCCTTTTACTTCCTGAAACTGAGCTGGGCTGCTACAAAGAATCACGTTCACATGTAAATATATTTTTATTCAGTGTACTCTTTGTTCAGCCTACCTGCTTTCCCACAAGTTTATAACATTCTTATTTTTTTAGAAAAAAAAGAGGCAGTAAAATGTTACAAGAAGAACCCAGCAACTAATGTTCAGAGACCTAGACTTGCTCTTGATGCTGCTAATTCTGGCAGGATATGAGGAACTCGGTTTATGTTTGAGCTCTAATCTAGTCATCTTAAAAATGATTCAGACAAAATCTACCTTTTAAAGCTTTAGTTAGGGGCTATCTAAGACACCTGTCTGTAAAATGTCCTTTAGGATCCACGATTTCCAGTATGAATATGAGATATATTAGGCACATTTTACGGAACAAGGAAAATGATGCCACAAATAGTCTTGAAGTCTTCATCGCATATACAATACACACACATCACATATACAATACACATATGAGAGAGAGAGAGAGAGGAGGAGGAGGAGGAAGTGAGGGAGGAAATATCTATATCTAAAAAGCAATATAGTTCTTTGGATATTAATAGTGCTAACTCTTCAGTGATCCAAAAACCAACTATGCTAAAAACATTTTTTCTTTTTTTCTTTTCTTTCTTTTTTTTCTTCCATTTTCTTTCTTTTTTTCTTTCTTTTTCTTTTAAATTTTTTGGATCTCACCTAGTAGTGCACAGAATTTACTCCTAACTCTATGCTCAGGAATCATTCCTGTCAGTGCTTAGGATTGAACCCAATGAGCAAGAAAATACCCTATACATTGTACACTCCAGCCCTTATACTAGATATTTTCTATTTTTCACACTGTTCCTCTTATCCTCTACTCAACTTTGAATCCCAGGAAATAGTCTTATCACATTCCCTTTTATCTCTTCATGACTGCTTCTGGGTAGGGTTGGCTAACAGTTACAGAAGAGAGAAAAGCTGGGGTACTTCTTCCACACTCATTCCATCTTCATACCGCTTCTTTGGTGGTAATTGTGTCCATCCACTATGACAATCAGTTATTTGTGCAATGATTTCTGTGTTTACTCAGATCCACTTTCACTACTTCCTTCCCTCAGCCCCTCAGTCTCAGGTAAGCTGGAAATTTCTTATTTTCAGTCCTTGAGTGAAAATCCTTAATATCCTTTATCTCTTATCTCTGCCAGTTTGATCCCAGTCAACACATCACTGTAAATGTTCCTTTATTGAACATATTCTTATTTAACCATCTGAAACAACATCCTTCTCCAGCAGAGACTTGTACCGATGTAGCAATATAGTGGTAGACCAGCAATATACATGGAATTTTTAAAGACAATAAATTTGATTTCACTTTTTGTGATCAGTTTTGTATTCTTTTCCACATCATAATACATATTATGTTCCATTCTCCTATTCTTAGTCATAAACAGGCACTACTGCTAACAATGAACTTGCCTAGAGCAACATGATAAAAAAATAGTACTGCCCTACAGCTAAATAGAAACAAATTCTCTCCACAAAAGTGTCTCTCTGATTTGTGGATATTTTTCTTTTCTTTCTTTTGTTTTAAATAATGTGCAAAGGTTTATCTGTTGATAACTTATGTGGTTTCCTGTTATTGAGGTGAGTTGCAAAAAGGATTTTTTTAAAGTAAATGTCTGTAAAATTTTAATGTGGATTAAACTCCCTCAATATTTTTATGGAAAAAATTAATGAAGAAGTTATTAACATTGGAAAATAGGCTATCTCAATCACACAGTAACTTTTTCCCAGTGGTTTTCTTAATATTTTTATATTAACATCATAATAGCAATACAATTTATACAATATAGAGTCATTATTGTGGAAAAAGAGTCATTAAAATAATATCTCCATCCTACAGACAGACTCAACACACTGTACTGGCTCAGAGGGAGCCAAATGCAGGATTACATGATAGGCCAAAAGCTGTGTCATGGTCTACCAGGCCAGGTAAGTAATATCCGTTTCGTAAAAGAGCCAAGTAAATAGTTACAGAAACAGGAAAGTCTCTGTAGAATAAATGTGCACTCAGGCAATTATTAAAATATGGATTATGGAAGATTCTCTTTTCTCCTTTTTCTCTAGGCTTACCCTTTTAATAAGAACAAAAGTAAATCAAACTGTGTGCACAAAGACACCGAATACATTCTAATAACTTCTGGGACTCTATTTTAATCGACTAAAGGGATATATTTTAGAGTGGAGAAATGACATCTTGAGACCCCTTCATTCTATCTGGGTGTTAATACTGATACGAGCCTGTGTCAGGCAAGCTAAGAACAATACGTGCTATTCTGATGCCTGGATATTATAGGTGCAGCAATAACTAGCTTGCAGAGCTTCAAAGAGCAGAAACGATTTCAACCTTAATAACCCCTGTGGCATTTTTTCAATTTTCCAGGCTGCCAGTCAAATGAATGCATGTCTGGGAAGGGAGAGGAGACAAGAAAAAGTAAAAGATTAGCTGCTAACATTCATGTTTTAGACTCCATTGGCAAAAATTGGTCATGTGCTAGAACACCGACGCAGTAGTGAGAGTTCTCTCTAAACACTGATCACAAACGTTAGAACAATGATTCTAGGAGAGAAACTGGAATTCTCATAGTCAGTGGGATGAAAGCATGTTGGAATGTTAATCATTTTTACTTTTTTCTTCTCTACATTGGAAACAACCCAGCATCTCCACCTGGTCCTCAAACTAATTAGTTCAGTAAATGCTTCTTAAAAAGATCTGCTTCATCTTTTCAATCGAGGAAGGCTTGCAGAAAACACTAATCTGTCACTTCCACAAAGACTGGAGAGCAACTCAAGGGAACAAACAGAACTAAAGTCGCAGACCTTCTTTAGACATGCTTAGCATCTGCGCCCTGTGTACTCTTCATCCATTAGAAATTAGAAACTAGAAAACCAAGGCATAAGCACACACAATTACAAATGCCTGTAAGCAAACTAAGAAAACTTTTTTACCAAAAGGACAACATAAAAATTGTATGCAGAATGATTTTCTCAAAAGAAAATGCCATTGTGTAGATGGTTTACTAATTGCACATGAAATGATTCTTCCTCTAGTTGTGGGTATCAAACAGTTTTCAAGATTTTTTTCTAAAGTGTCTTTTAAGCCACTGCTTCTCCTCACTCAGTTCATTGAGTGTTCCTCCAGGAATTGTTATGTAAGCACTGAGCATTCCAAAAATAGGACAAGGAATCTCTCATTTCTGCACTAAGAGTTCATGGAAGTAATAGGGGGAACTATAAAGGAATAAGAAATGGTTGAAATTTGAAATCACCGATTCCACCCTGAAGTTTTAGACAGGCTCACCATGATATTGCTATGCGACTGCTGGGCACAGAGGCTGTTTGACATGAATTTTTTACATTAGTTCATGTACTTAATTATTCACTAACTCATTCAATAAACACAAGCAGGCATTTTGCATAGAATACTGTGATATAACTAGAAAGAAAATAAGACAAATACAGTACAAAAAGCATAAATCTTAGTTGGAAATAGCAACACTCGACTAGAACTGAGTATTGAAAGTAGGTAAAGGGATATCACCCTTCAGTTTCTGTATTGCAAACCACAATGAACAAAAAGGAGAGAGATATATATAGAGAGAGAAGAGAGGTGAGAGATAGAGAGAGAAGAAAGTGCCTGCCAAAGAGGCAGGTTGAGAGGGAGGGAAACTGGGACATCGGTGTTGGGAAACCTGTACTGGTGGAGGAATGGGTATTGCAAAACTGTATGCTTAAAACCCAATTATGAACAGATTTGTAATAGTCTACCAAAGTGTGATTGAATAAAAAAAAAGAAAGATAAGTCCTTTTAGAGACAATATGCTCCATCTTACTCTAATTCCTTTGTGACTTGCCTGCTTTACATATCCATGTATCACTCTTGATGAATCCACTCTCCACAATGCTCTCAGACTAGCGATATTTTCCAAAGAGACTCTCCTATGGCATCCTTTATATAAAACTATCACAGTACTTCCTTGCCACAAGATAAAAACAAGTATTCGTTTTTAAACTGAGGCAGAACTGGTTTACAAGATCATGTTTTTGGGGGTAAAGCTTTGTACCTCTATTAAATATATATTATCACACCATACCTACCACCAAACAACCATTATCTTTCCTCTAGATTCCATTGACTTCCTCCATTCTTACTTTGGTAATTTCAGGTGTGTAAAAATCAACTTCTTTTATGGGGGAGGGTTTGGGGTCATATCTAGCAGTGCTCAGGACTGATACCTGACTCTGCACTCAGGGGATCACTTCTCATGGGGTCTCATTGGGACATACAGCGTGCAGGAAATCTACCCAGGTGTACCACTTGCAAGACACCTGTTCTATATGCTGAATATTACTCTGACCCCTCTTTTTGGATTTTCTATTTATTTTTTCATTCATTATTATTATTTAGGTAACATGACTAAAACAGTTTTAAATTTATCACAATTATGTACAATGTTACTATACCCTCATCACAAAAGGGCCCAAGACCTTTCACCACTGTCCCTATGGACTCCTCTAGTTGGCTTCTTCATTTTCCTCCAACCCTGTCCCAACACTGGGCAATCTGGGTCCTGTCGTCCAAGTCCCGTCGTTTGTCACTGATAGAGTACATTCCTTTCTTCTGTCTCTATGTTACACTTACTATTCCCTAAATAAACTTTTCTTTAGAAATAATCTTAGATTTACAGAAACCCTGCATTTAGAATATTATCCATATATTATTTGCCCAATTGAAGCCTCCCTGTTATAGTCTTCCATGACTGCTATATGTTTGTCAAAATTTATAAATTTTCATAAATATTAAATTAATAATTTGAAGTTACCATTAGAGAAATTTCATACATTTATTCAGATGTCATCTCTTTTCTATTAATGTACCATTTTTGTTTTAATTCATTTGTCTAACTTGCTTTACTTTTTTTTTGCTAGTTTTTTTTAATGATTTAAACACCGTGATTTACAAAGTATAATATTTTTGCAATAGAGTTGCAGGAAAGATTCATCATTCAGCACCAATCCCACCATCAGTGTGCCCCCCACCACCAGAGACCCGCATTTCCTCCCACCCTCCATCCCCCCCAATGCCGCCTCACTTAGCCAACATCAATTATGTTGATCCTTACAGCTCATATAAGAGAACAGTAATGATAAGGTCATGCTTTTTAAGTTTTTCTAGGGCAGATGTGCAGGAGTCTGGCCAGTTTTATTCTTGAATTCACTTTCTGGGTTTTCAGAACACAGTGGTTATCTAATGACAATCCCAGACATACCATCACTACAGCTACTGACAACACATATTTTACATTTTCACATTTATCTCAATGTCTATTTGAGCTTTTTCTATTCATACTCTGAAAAGCCATTCTATATTGGTTGCTGGAGCTACTTCTCTAAATACTGTCGATGAACATGGTGTTAGATAAAAGTCAATGGAGATCCTAAAATCTCCATTGTGCCATTTGATTTCACTGTACAGGAAATTACCAACGTAGTGCCCCAGGCCACACCTCGTGCCCACACACTTTGTTTCTAGAAAATGTGATAGGATACCAGTTAGATGAATATACTAGTTTTTTTAGATAACACACAGGTGCTCTGCTCCCACGAGCCATGGGGGAGGGAGGTGGTATATGGGACGACGCCCCCCATGTAGAGTGCTAGTCTGTATGGTTACAGTTCCTGGGCGGGCCCACCAGGCCTTGCCAAAGGGCACTGAATTGCCGGGAGAGCATCCCAACTTCAGCTCCCCCAGGGAACCTGGTGGGCTCAATCACTCAGTCCTGCAGACCTGGGATTGAAACTTGACTGTTTCGTTGAATGTGGCTCTGCCGAGCTCTTAAGTCGGGACCTTGAAAGTGACTATGGTGGGCCGGAGCCATAGCCCAGCGGGCACGGCGCTTGCCTTGCACACGGGCGCCCTATGCCAGCCTGGGTTCGATTCCGGCATCCCATATGGTCCCCGAGCATCACCAGGAGTAATTCCTGAGTGCAGAGCCAGGAGCAACCCCTGAGCATCGCCGGGTGTGACCCGAAAAGCAAAAAAAAAAAAAAAAAAAGTGGCTATGGTTATGATGCATGAGGTTTTCGGGCCTCTGAGGGTCTGACTTGGAGGCATGGGGAGCCTGGTCCTGTGCTCTTCCAGGGAACCCTCATCAGCCCCACAAGGGGCCGAGCGGGCAGCAGCTTTACTTTTTTATCATACCATTAGTGTGCATGTCATTGCATTGCTTACAGCACTCTCCTATGTCTTCACTATTGACCATTCTCCTTGTCTACCCCCCATCACCAGCCCTCCTATTATGTAGTTTCCTCTCACTGTTCAGACCTCAGCTTAAAATTCACTTCTTCAAAGAAGCTTCTCTGAAGTTTGAGTGTAACGACTGGTTCCTATTTTATGTGACTTTATACAACCATATGTCTTTCCTCATAGCATTCTCCTCAATCTGTTATAATCATTTTGGTGTGATTATTTAATTTTTCTTTGCAACTAGATTCAAAGGACCACGAAAGAAAAATTCTGCCTATTCTTACTTATCATCATATCCCTAAGACTTAGTAAGGCATATGGCACACATTAGGTACTCAAGGAATGTGCTGGATGATTAAATAAATGATAAATAAATGAGTAAGAAAAGTTAAATTATAATGGGAGGAAACATATTATAGACAATAGATAGAGACTATCAAAGGAATTCAAGTAAGTGAGGGCTCTAGGGAAGATTTCACAAAAAGTGGAGAGTGTGAATTTACCTGGACTCTCTACTTATGTAAATGCAAGTTATTAAATACCTACTAAGGGCCAAGTGCCTGAAGTCTTCTTTTCATTTTAAGTAAAGATTAATATGATGTTTAAAATAATCATTGTGCAATATGGAAGATGTATTAGAGCAGAAGGAACAAAGCATTAAAAAGTTGAGATAACAATCATCTAAGAAATACTGAGGATATGTACTAAGGAGAGATGAAGATAATGACTGAGGCAACAGAGATTGAAGATATTGAATAGTAGAATAAATTTCCAGCAGCTGAACAGAAATAAGATAAAGTAGGAGTTTAAAATTAGGATGGATATTTGGGGATCCTGCAGAGAGCTGAGCTCTCAAGCACCGCTGTAGATCCGGCGGTATTCAACCGCAGCTCCCCCGGAAACAGATCAGCCAGCTCTCACCTGCAGCACAGAAACAAACAACATGCCTGCCTTTTCTTGATTTCTCCTGGTATGCAGCACTCCCAGTCTCACATTTGAAAGCCAGACGGAACCCCCACTCCATGAGGGCCTCCATGTTCCACATCCGACTTCCCCCTCGTCAACACTCCACCAAGCAGGCCAGCTATCACAGCCCAGTTCATCGAGATGCACCCTGCAGCAGTCTTTTTTTTATCCGGTCCAGAGCCTCACTAACAAGCCAGACAACCCCCGAGTCCATGAGGGCCTCCATTCCCCCACATCCGGGACTTCCCTCTCGTCCAGAACTCCACCTTGCAGACCAGCCTATCACAGGCCCAGCTCCCGCGGCCCTATGCGGCCAAGCAATTTCATCAATAAATGCTGGATTTTGAGATGACTACAAGAGTATGCTACCCGCACGGCAGAGCCTGGCAAGCTACTGCGTGTCGTATTTGATATGCCAAATACCAGTAACAATTATAGACCTCATTCCCATGACCTGATGGAATGGTTTGAGGCTCTTTATGGTCCTGGAGCAAGCAGGTGCCCTTGGGCTTTACTTGCATGAGACAGGTCATATGGAGATGTTACTGGTGCCCGCTAGAGCAAACCGATGATGAATGGGAAGACAGTGACAGTGATGGATATTTAGAATATAGATAGAAACTTCCAAGTTGAAGTAAAGGAGTTATGATGGAAGCAGTGGAATAGAGTAGCACTGATGAACTCTGCGATTAAAAAGTCAAAGAGATTGACTTTATTCTATTAGTAATGAGTCATTAAGCAATAAGACATGATGAAAGTTACATATAGGATGAAGGCAATTTGGACAAAGGAAAATTCATTATTGAGAAGCAACTGAAAAAATCTAAGCACTTGCTTTAGAGTGTTAACATTAGAAATGTAAAAGAAGTAGTATAACTATGATGGTTCTTGATACTTGCAAATACCTCCAAGTCAGCATCTGATACAATATGTGGTATATAGGATATAGAATACTTTTGTTTGGATGTTTGTAGTTGATTCTTTATAATGTACAAAAATCGCATGTTGGATAACTAGTAGATTTTAGCTAGCCATAAATATTCATTGAGAACTTTTACAGGAAAAGTATATGAAACATAAAAAAGGTTACATATATGATCTTCTTTTCAACTCTTTATCACCCTTATTCATTTTCAGATGAAATTAATACATGTGTAACTTCCAGAAGTCAAACTCAAAGTCTCCGTGTTCTGCAACTCACAGAGTAGTTCATTTGCATTGTGCTAAAGTTGGCTAAGGAAATGATGGTTTATCATTTTCCAGATCTAAAAAGTAAAGAGCCATTTACTTGTCAGGTTAAATAGATTGTATCTGGAGCCATAGAGATAGAACAGTGAGTAGTAAACAGCTCCAGGGTTATGAAACAAAATAGGTAATATGATTTGCCTTGGGAGTGGCAGACCCAGTTTTGATCCTGGTATCCCACACCCTTCCAGGAATGAAAATAGAGCCAAGGAGTAAAGCCTGAGTATAGCCATGTGCAGTCCCAAAACAACAGCAGCAGCAACAAAGATAGTGTCTTCCATCTTTGTGTTTGCACTTCCCTCAGATTCTCACTGTAGAAATCTAGCTGTTGTGTCATGAGGATATTGAGACCAGCCGTGAAGAAGAACATGTGGCTGGAAAGGAGTCTCTGGAAAGTAGCCAGAGGAAGTGAGTTCTGCCAACAACTATATAAGCGAGCTTGAAAATGGATTCTCCAGCCCCAGTCAAAACCTAGTGTGCTTGCAGCTATTACTGTCAGCATGACTGCAGCTGAGACTGTGAGTCAGAACCACCCGAGCTAATAGGCTCCCCATTTCCAGCCCATCAGAAACTGTGAGCCATAATAAATGTTTGGTGTCCCATGCTGCCTAATTTGGGGGGGTAATTTGTTACACAGCAAATGAATAAAACAACTTCATATACTAAACTTTAAAAAAAAGCTAAGAAATCTCTTAACTGGTGCTTCTACCTTAGTTCTGATTGCACAAAATACCAAGTTAAATATTAGTCTTAATTTTGGCTCTTTTCGCAGTCTGGAATTGTTGAACTTTTTTTTTTCTCCCTTGCCTCTCATATTTTGATACCTAATTTTTATTTTCTAGCTACTGATTTTGTTATACTCTTATTTTTGCTCTTCAGGAGCTTAATTATTAAATGGGGTAATTACTCAATGGGGACATAAGCTCTCAGGTACTTTAGCTCTCTTT
>JAJIBD010003410.1:0-23308 GCA_021461705.1 Cryptotis parvus | reverse complement strand
AAGGCTGGGGAGGACGAGCTGCCTGGTGCTGGTAAGGTTGGGGAGGACGGCTGCCTCTGGCGCCGAATTAAGGCTGGGAGGACGTGGCTGCCTGCTGGGCTAAGGCTGGGGAGGACTAGCTGCCTGGTGCTGGGTTAAGGCTGGGAGGACGTAGCCGGCGTGCTGGGCTAAGGCTGGGGATGACGAGCTGCCCGGTGCTGGGCTAAGGCTGGGAGGACGAGCTGCCCGGGCGCTGGGCTAAGGCTGGGGAGGACGAGCTGCCCGGCGCTGGGCTAAGGCTGGGGAGGACGAGCTGCCCGGCGCTGGGCTAAGGCTGGGGAGGACGAGCTGCCCGGCGCTGGGCTAAGGCCTGGGAGGACGAGGTGCCCGATGCTGGGCTAAGGCTGGGAGGACGAGCTGCCCGGCGCTGGGCTAAGGCTGGGGAGGACGTCCAGGTGCTGGGCTAAGGCTGGGGAGGACGAGCTGCCCGGCGCTGGGCTAAGGCTGGGGAGGACGAGCCTCCGGTGCTGGGCTAAGGCTGGGAGGACGAGCTGCCCAGTGCTGGGCTAAGGCTGGGGAGGACGAGCTGCCCAGTGCTGGGCTAAGGCTGGGGAGGACGAGCTGCCCGGTGCTGGGCTAAGGCTGGGGAGGACGAGCTGCCCGGTGCTGGGCTAAGGCTGGGGAGGACGAGCTGCCCGGCGCTGGGCTAAGGCTGGGAGGACGAGCTGCCCGGTGCTGGGCTAAGGCTGGGGAGGACGAGCTGCCCGGCGCTGGGCTAAGGCTGGGAAGGACGAGCTGCCCGGCGCTGGGCTAAGGCTGGGGGAGTGACGCGGTGCCCGGTGCTGGGCTAAGGCTGGAGGACGAGCTGCCCGGTGCTGGGCTAAGGCTGGGGAGGACGAGCTGCCCGGTGCTGGGCTAAGGCTGGGGAGGACGAGCTGCCCGGTGCTGGGCTAAGGCTGGGGAGGACGAGCTGCCCGGTGCTGGGCTAAGGCTGGGAGGACGAGCTGCCCGGTGCTGGGCTAAGGCTGGGGAGGACGAGGCTGCCCGGTGCTGGGCTAAGGCTGGGGAGGACGAGCTGCCCGGGCTGGGCTAAGGCTGGGGAGGACGAGCTGCCCGGTGCTGGGCTAAGGCTGGGGAGGACGAGCTGCCCGGTGCTGGGCTAAGGCTGGGGAGGACGAGGTGCCCTGTGGCTAAGGCTGGGGAGGACGAGCTGCCCGGTGCTGGGCTAAGGCTGGGGAGGACGAGCTGCCCGGTGCTGGGCTAAGGCTGGGGAGGACGAGCTGCCCGGTGCTGGGCTAAGGCTGGGGAGGACGAGCTGCCCGGTGCTGGGCTAAGGCTGGGGAGGACGAGCTGCCCGGTGCTGGGCTAAGGCTGGGGAGGACGAGCTGCCCGTGCTGGGCTAAGGCTGGGGAGGACGAGCTGTCCGGTGCTGGGCTAAGGCTGGGGAGGACGAGCTGCCCGGTGCTGGGCTAAGGCTGGGGAGGACGAGCTGCCCGGTGCTCCGGCTAAGGCTGGGGAGGACGAGCTGCCCGGTGCAGGGCTAAGGCTGGGGAGGAGACGAGCTGCCCAGTGCTGGTCTAAAGCTGGGGAGGACGAGCTGCCCGGTGCTGGGCTAAGGCTGGGGAGGACGAGCTGCCAATGTTTTGTGTAGGTTCAGGTTGCTCTTAATGAGGCTAAGTTTAGTGAAGAAAAGGTGAAGTCTGAATATCAGCGGATTCAAGAAGAAAATGCTAAACTGAAGAAGAAGAAGGAACAGTAAGGCTGGGAAGGACGAGCTGCCCGGTGCTGGGTAAGGCTGGGGAGGACGAGCTGCCCGGCGCTGGGCTAAGGCTGGGAGGACGAGGCTGTCCGGTGCTGGGCTAAGGCTGGGGAGGACGAGCTGCCCGGTGCTGGGCTAAGGCTGGGGAGGACGAGCTGCCCGGCGCTGGGCTAAGGCTGGGGAGGACGAGGTGCCCGTGCTGGGCTAAGGCTGGGAGGACGAGCCTTGGCGCTGGGCTAAGGCTGGGGAGGACGAGCTGCCCGGTGCTGGGCTAAGGCTGGGGAGGACGAGCTGCCCGGTGCTGGGCTAAGGCTGGGGAGGACGAGCTGCCCGGTGCTGGGCTAAGGCTGGGGAGGACGAGCTGCCCGGTGCTGGGCTAAGGCTGGGGAGGACGAGCTGCCCGGTGCTGGGCTAAGGCTGGGGAGGACGAGCTGCCCGGCGCTGGGCTAAGGCTGGGGAGGACGAGCTGCCCGGTGCTGGGCTAAGGCTGGGGAGGACGAGCTGCCCGGCGCTGGGCTAAGGCTGGGGAGGACGAGCTGCCCGGTGCTGGGCTAAGGCTGGGGAGGACGAGCTGCCCGGTGCTGGGCTAAGGCTGGGGAGGACGAGCTGCCCGGTGCTGGGCTAAGGCTGGGGAGGACGAGCTGCCCGGTGCTGGGCTAAGGCTGGGGAGGACGAGCTGCCCGGTGCTGGGCTAAGGCTGGGGAGGACGAGCTGCCCGGTGCTGGGCTAAGGCTGGGGAGGACGAGCTGCCCGGTGCTGGGCTAAGGCTGGGGAGGACGAGCTGCCCGGTGCTGGGCTAAGGCTGGGGAGGACGAGCTGCCCGGTGCTGGGCTAAGGCTGGGGAGGACGAGCTGCCCGGTGCTGGGCTAAGGCTGGGAGGACGAGCTGCCCGGTGCTAGGGCTGGGGAGGACGAGCTGCCCGGTGCTGGGCTAAGGCTGGGGAGGACGAGCTGCCCGGTGCTGGGCTAAGGCTGGGGAGGACGAGCTGCCCGGTGCTGGGCTAAGGCTGGGGAGGACGAGCTGCCCAGTGCTGGGCTAAGGCTGGGGAGGACGAGCTGCCCGGTGCTGGGCTAAGGCTGGGGAGGACGAGCTGCCCGGTGCTGGGCTAAGGCTGGGGAGGACGAGCTGCCCGGTGCTGGGCTAAGGCTGGGGAGGACGAGCTGCCCGGTGCTGGGCTAAGGCTGGGGAGGACGAGCTGCCCAGTGCTGGTCTAAAGCTGGGGAGGACGAGCTGCCCGGTGCTGGGCTAAGGCTGGGGAGGACGAGCTGCCAATGTTTTGTTTAGGTTCAGGTTGCTCTTAATGAGGCTAAGTTTAGTGAAGAAAAAGGTGAAGTCTGAATGTCAGCGGATTCAAGAAGAAAATGCTAAACTGAAGAAGAAGAAGGAACAGTAAGGCTGGGAAGGACGAGCTGCCCGGTGCTGGGTAAGGCTGGGGAGGACGAGCTCTCTGGCGCTGGGCTAAGGCTGGGGAGGACGAGCTGTCCGGTGCTGGGCTAAGGCTGGGGAGGACGAGCTGCCCGGCGCTGGGCTAAGGCCTGGGAGGACGAGCTGCCCGGTGCTGGGCTAAGGCTGGGGAGGACGAGCTGCCCGGCGCTGGGCTAAGGCTGGGGAGGACGAGGTGCCCGGTGCTGGGCTAAGGCTGGGGAGGACGAGCTGCCCGGTGCTGGGCTAAGGCTGGGAGGACGAGCTGCCCGGTGCTGGGCTAAGGCTGGGGAGGACGAGCTGCCCGGTGCTGGGCTAAGGCTGGGAGGACGAGCTGCCCGGTGCTGGGCTAAGGCTGGGGAGGACGAGCTGCCCGTGCTGGGCTAAGGCTGGGGAGGACGAGCTGCCCGGTGCTGGGCTAAGGCTGGGAGGACGAGCTGCCCGGTGCTGGGCTAAGGCTGGGAGGACGAGCTGCCCGGTGCTGGGCTAAGGCTGGGGAGGACGAGCTGCCCGGTGCTGGGCTAAGGCTGGGGAGGACGAGCTGCCCGGTGCTGGGCTAAGGCTGGGGAGGACGAGCTGCCCGGTGCTGGGCTAAGGCTGGGGAGGACGAGCTGCCCAGTGCTGGGCTAAGGCTGGGGAGGACGAGCTGCCCGGTGCTGGGCTAAGGCTGGGGAGGACGAGCTGCCCAGTGCTGGTCTAAAGCTGGGGAGGACGAGCTGCCCGGTGCTGGGCTAAGGCTGGGGAGGACGAGCTGCCAATGTTTTGTGTAGGTTCAGGTTGCTCTTAATGAGGCTAAGTTTAGTGAAGAAAAGGTGAAGTCTGAATATCAGCGGATTCAAGAAGAAAATGCTAAACTGAAGAAGAAGAAGGAACAGTAAGGCTGGGAAGGACGAGCTGCCCGGTGCTGGGTAAGGCTGGGGAGGACGAGCTCTCTGGCGCTGGGCTAAGGCTGGGGAGGACGAGCTGTCCGGTGCTGGGCTAAGGCTGGGGAGGACTAGCTGCCCGGTGCTGGGCTAAGGCTGGGGGAGGACGAGCTGCCCGGTGCTGGGCTAAGGCTGGGGAGGACGAGGTGCCCGGTGCTGGGCTAAGGCTGGGAGGACGAGCTGCCCGGCGCTGGGCTAAGGCTGGGGAGGACGAGCTGCCCGGCGCTGGGCTAAGGCTGGGAGGACGAGCTGCCCGGTGCTGGGCTAAGGCTGGGGAGGACGAGCTGCCCGGTGCTGGGCTAAGGCTGGGGAGGACGAGCTGTCCGGCGCTGGGCTAAGGCTGGGGAGGACGAGCTGCCCGGCGCTGGGCTAAGGCTGGGGAGGACGAGCTGCCCGGCGCTGGGCTAAGGCTGGGAGGACGAGCTGTCCGGCGCTGGGCTAAGGCTGGGGAGGACGAGCTGCCCGGTGCTGGGCTAAGGCTGGGGAGGACGAGCTGCCCAGTGCTGGGCTAAGGCTGGGGAGGACGAGCTGCCCGGTGCTGGGCTAAGGCTGGGGAGGACGAGCTGCCCAGTGCTGGTCTAAGGCTGGGGAGGACGAGCTGCCCGGTGCTGGGCTAAGGCTGGGGAGGACGAGCTGCCAATGTTTTGTGTAGGTTCAGGTTGCTCTTATGAGGCTAAGTTTAGTGAAGAAAAGGTGAGTCTGAATTCGGCGGTTCAAGAAGAAAGCTAACTGAAGAAGAAGAAGGTACAGTAAGGCTGGGAAGGACGAGCTGCCCGGTGCTGGGCTAAGGCTGGGGAGGACGAGCTGCCCGGTGCTGGGCTAAGGCTGGGGAGGACGAGCTGCCAGTGCTGGGCTAAGGCTGGGGAGGACGAGCTGCCCGGCGCTGGGCTAAGGCTGGGAGGACGAGCTGCCCGGCGCTGGGCTAAGGCTGGGGAGGACGAGCTGCCCGCGCTGGGCTAAGGCTGGGGAGGACGAGCTGCCCGGTGCTGGGCTAAGGCTGGGGAGGACGAGCTGCCCGGTGCTGGGCTAAGGCTGGGGAGGACAAGCTGCCCGGTGCTGGGCTAAGGCTGGGAGGACGAGCTGCCCAGTGCTGGGCTAAGGCTGGGAGGACGAGCTGCCCGGCGCTGGGCTAAGGCTGGGGAGGACGAGCTGCCCGGCGCTGGGCTAAGGCTGCGGAGGACAAGCTGCCCGGTGCTGGGCTAATGCTTGGAAAGACGAGCTGCCCGGTGCTGGGCTAAGGCTGGGGAGGACGAGGTGCCCGGTCTGGGCTAAGGCTGGGGAGGATGAGCTGTCCAGTGCTGGGCTAAGGCTGGGGAGGACGAGCTGCCCGGTGCTGGACTAAGGCTGGGAGAGACCGAGCTGCCCAGTGCTGGGCTAAGGCTGGGGAGGACGAGCTGCCCGGTGCTGGGCTAAGGCTGGGAGGACGAGCTGCCCAGTGCTGGTCTAAAGCTGGGGAGGACGAGCTGCCCGGTGCTGGGCTAAGGCTGGGGAGGACGAGCTGCCCAGTGCTGGTCTAAAGCTGGGGAGGACGAGCTGCCCGGTGCTGGGCTAAGGCTGGGAGGACGAGCTGCCAATGTTTTGTTTAGGTTCAGGTTGCTCTTAATGAGGCTAAGTTTAGTGAAGAAAAGGTGAAGTCTGAATGTCAGCGGATTCAAGAAGAAAATGCTAAACTGAAGAAGAAGAAGGAACAGTAAGGCTGGGAAGAACGAGCTGCCCGGTGCTGGGTAAGGCTGGGGAGGACGAGCTCTCTGGCGCTGGGCTAAGGCTGGGGAGGACGAGCTGTCCGGTGCTGGGCTAAGGCTGGGGAGGACGAGGTGCCCGGCGCTGGGCTAAGGCTGGGGAGGACGAGCTGCCCGGCGCTGGGCTAAGGCCTGGGAGGACGAGGTGCCCGATGCTGGGCTAAGGCTGGGGAGGACGAGCTCTTTGGCGCTGGGCTAAGGCTGGGGAGGACGAGGTGCCCGGTGCTGGGCTAAGGCTGGGGAGGACGAGCTCCTCGTTGCTGGGCTAAGGCTGGGGAGGACGAGCTGTCCGGTGCTGGGCTAAGGCTGGGGAGGACGAGCTGCCCGGTGCTGGGCTAAGGCTGGGAGGACGAGGTGCCCGGCGCTGGGCTAAGGCTGGGAGGACGAGGTGCCCGGTGCTGGGCTAAGGCTGAGGAGGACGAGCTCCCTGGCGCTGGGCTAAGGCTGGGGAGGACGAGCTGCCCGGTGCTGGGCTAAGGCTGGGGAGGACGAGCTGCCCGGTGCTGGGCTAAGGCTGGGGAGGACAAGCTGCCCGGTGCTGGGCTAAGGCTGGGAGGACGAGCTGCCCAGTGCTGGGCTAAGGCTGGGGAGGACGAGCTGCCCGGCGCTGGGCTAAGGCTGGGGAGGACGAGCTGCCCGGCGCTGGGCTAAGGCTGGGAGGACGAGCTGCCCGGTGCTGGGCTAAGGCTGGGGAGGACGAGCTGCCCAGTGCTGGGCTAAGGCTGGGGAGGACGAGCTGCCCGTGCTGGGCTAAGGCTGGGGAGGACGAGCTGCCCGGTGCTGGACTAAGGCTGGGGACGAGCTGCCCAGTGCTCGGCTAAGGCTGGGGAGGACGAGCTGCCCGGTGCTGGGCTAAGGCTGGGGAGGACGAGCTGCCCAGTGCTGGTCTAAAGCTGGGGAGGACGAGCTGCCCGGTGCTGGGCTAAGGCTGGGGAGGACGAGCTGCCAATGTTTTGTGTAGGTTCAGGTTGCTCTTAATGAGGCTAAGTTTAGTGAAGAAAAGGTGAAGTCTGAATATCAGCGGATTCAAGAAGAAAATGCTAAACTGAAGAAGAAGAAGGAACAGTAAGGCTGGGAAGGACGAGCTGCCCGGTGCTGGGTAAGGCTGGGGAGGACGAGCTCTCTGGCGCTGGGCTAAGGCTGGGGAGGACGAGCTGTCCGGTGCTGGGCTAAGGCTGGGGAGGACGAGCTGCCCGGTGCTGGGCTAAGGCTGGGGAGGACGAGCTGCCCGGTGCTGGGCTAAGGCTGGGAGGACGAGGTGCCCGGTGCTGGGCTAAGGCTGGGAGGACGAGCTGCCCGGCGCTGGGCTAAGGCTGGGGAGGACGAGCTGCCCGGTGCTGGGCTAAGGCTGGGGAGGACGAGCTGCCCGGCGCTGGGCTAAGGCTGGGGAGGACGAGCTGCCCGGTGCTGGGCTAAGGCTGGGAGGACGAGCTGCCCGGTGCTGGGCTAAGGCTGGGGAGGACGAGCTGCCCGGCGCTGGGCTAAGGCTGGGGAGGACGAGCTGCCCGGCGCTGGGCTAAGGCTGGGGAGGACGAGCTGCCCGGCGCTGGGCTAAGGCTGGGGAGGACGAGCTGCCCGGTGCTGGGCTAAGGCTGGGAGGACGAGCTGCCCGGTGCTGGGCTAAGGCTGGGGAGGACGAGCTGCCCAGTGCTGGGCTAAGGCTGGGGAGGACGAGCTGCCCGGTGCTGGGCTAAGGCTGGGGAGGACGAGCTGCCCGGTGCTGGGCTAAGGCTGGGAGGACGAGCTGCCCGGCGGGCTAAGGCTGGGGACGAGCTGCCCGGTGCTGGGCTAAGGCTGGGGAGGACGAGCTGCCCGGTGCTGGGCTAAGGCTGGGGAGGACGAGCTGCCCGCGCTAAGGCTGGGAGGAGCTGCCCGGTGCTGGGCTAAGGCTGGAGGACGAGCTGCCCAGTGCTGGGCTAAGGCTGGGGAGGACGAGCTGCCCGGTGCTGGGCTAAGGCTGGGGAGGACGAGCTGCCCGGTGCTGGGCTAAGGCTGGGAGGACGAAGCTGCCCGGTGCTGGGCTAAGGCTGGGGAGGACGAGCTGCCCGGTGCTGGGCTAAGGCTGGGGAGGACGAGCTGCCCGGTGCTGGGCTAAGGCTGGGGAGGACGAGCTGCCCGTGCTGGGCTAAGGCTGGGGAGGACGAGCTGCCCGGTGCTGGGCTAAGGCTGGGGAGGACGAGCTGCCCGGTGCTGGGCTAAGGCTGAGGACGAGGTGCCCGGTGCTGGGCTAAGGCTGGGAGGACGAGCTGCCCGGTGCTGGGCTAAGGCTGGGGAGGACGAGCTGCCCGGTGCTGGGCTAAGGCTGGGGAGGACGAGCTGCCCGGTGCTGGGCTAAGGCTGGGAGGACGAGCTGCCCGTGCTGGGCTAAGGCTGGGGAGGACGAGCTGCCCGGTGCTGGGCTAAGGCTGGGGAGGACGAGCTGCCCGTGCTGGGCTAAGGCTGGGGAGGACGAGCTGTCCGGTGCTGGGCTAAGGCTGGGGAGGACGAGCTGCCCGGTGCTGGACTAAGGCTGGGGAGGACGAGCTGCCCAGTGCTGGTCTAAGGCTGGGGAGGACGAGCTGCCCGGTGCTGGGCTAAGGCTGGGGAGGACGAGCTGCCCAGTGCTGGTCTAAAGCTGGGGAGGACGAGCTGCCCGGTGCTGGGCTAAGGCTGGGGAGGACGAGCTGCCAATGTTTTGTGTAGGTTCAGGTTGCTCTTAATGAGGCTAAGTTTAGTGAAGAAAAGGTGAAGTCTGAATATCAGCGGATTCAAGAAGAAAATGCTAAAACTGAAGAAGAAGAAGGAACAGTAAGGCTGGGAAGGACGAGCTGCCCGGTGCTGGGTAAGGCTGGGGAGGACGAGCTCCCTGGCGCTGGGCTAAGGCTGGGGAGGACGAGCTGCCCGGCGCTGGGCTAAGGCTGGGGAGGACGAGCTGCCCGGCGCTGGGCTAAGGCTGGGGAGGACGAGCTGCCCGGCGCTGGGCTAAGGCCTGGGAGGACGAGGTGCCCGATGCTGGGCTAAGGCTGGGGAGGACGAGCTCTTTGGCGCTGGGCTAAGGCTGGGGAGGACGAGCTGCCCGGTGCTGGGCTAAGGCTGGGGAGGACGAGCTGCCCAGTGCTGGGCTAAGGCTGGGGAGGATGAGCTGCCCAGTGCTGGGCTAAGGCTGGGGAGGACGAGCTGCCCGGTGCTGGGCTAAGGCTGGGGAGGACGAGCTGCCCGGTGCTGGGCTAAGGCTGGGGAGGACGAGCTGCCCGTCGCTGGGCTAAGGCTGGGGAGGACGAGGTGCCCGGCGCTGGGCTAAGGCTGGGGAGACAGGTGCCCGGCTGGGCTAAAGCTGGGAGGACGAGCTCTCTGGCGCTGGGCTAAGGCTGGGGAGGACGAGCTGCCCGGTGCTGGGCTAAGGCTGGGGAGGACGAGCTGCCCGGTGCTGGGCTAAGGTTGGGAAGGACGAGCTGCCCGGTGCTGGGCTAAGGCTGGGGAGGACAAGCTGCCCGGTGCTGGGCTAAGGCTGGGAGGACGAGCTGCCCAGTGCTGGGCTAAGGCTGGGGATGACGAGCTGCCCGGCGCTGGGCTAAGGCTGGGAGGACGAGCTGCCCGGCGCTGGGCTAAGGCTGGGGAGGACGAGCTGCCCGTGCTGGGCTAAGGCTGGGAGGACGAGCTGCCCGGTGCTGGGCTAAGGCTGGGGAGGACGAGCTGCCCGGTGCTGGGCTAAGGCTGGGGAGGACGAGGTGCCCGGTGCTGGGCTAAGGCTGGGGAGGATGAGCTGTCCAGTGCTGGGCTAAGGCTGGGGGAGGACGAGCTGCCCGGTGCTGGACTAAGGCTGGGGAGACCGAGCTGCCCAGTGCTCGTCTAAGGCTGGGGAGGACGAGCTGCCCGGTGCTGGGCTAAGGCTGGGGAGGACGAGCTGCCCGATGCTGGGCTAAGGCTGGGGAGGACGAGCTGCCCGGTGCTGGGCTACGGCTCGGGAGGACGAGCTGCCCGGTGCTGGGCTAAGGCTGGGGAGGACGAGCTGCCCAGTGCTAGTCTAAAGCTGGGGAGGACGAGCTCCCCGGTGCTGGGCTAAGGCTGGGAGGACGAGCTGCCAATGTTTTGTTTAGGTTCAGGTTGCTCTTAATGAGGCTAAGTTTAGTGAAGAAAAAGGTGAAGTCTGAATGTCAGCGGATTCAAGAAGAAAATGCTAAACTGAAGAAGAAGAAGGAACAGTAAGGCTGGGAAGAACGAGCTGCCCGGTGCTGGGTAAGGCTGGGGAGGGACGAGCTCTCTGGCGCTGGGCTAAGGCTGGGGAGGACGAGCTGTCCGGTGCTGGGCTAAGGCTGGGGAGGACGAGGTGCCCGGCGCTGGGCTAAGGCTGGGGAGGACGAGCTGCCCGGCGCTGGGCTAAGGCCTGGGAGGACGAGGTGCCCGATGCTGGGCTAAGGCTGGGGAGGACGAGCTCTTTGGCTGGGCTGGGCTATGGCTGGGGAGGACGAGGTGCCCGATGCTGGGCTAAGGCAGGGGAGGACGAGCTGCCCAGTGCTGGACTAAGGCTGGGAGGGACTAGCTGCCCAGTGCTGGTCGAAGGCTGGGGAGGACGAGGTGCCCGGTGCTGGGCTAAGGCTGGGGAGGATGAGCTGCCCGGTGCTGGGCTAAGGCTGGGTAGGATGAGCTGTCCGGTGTTGGGCTAAGGCTGGGAGGACGAGCTGCCCGTGCTGGGCTAAGGCAGGGAGGACAAGCTGCCCGGTGCTGGGCTAAGGCTTGGAAGACGAGCTGCCCGGTGCTAAGGCTGGGGAGGACGAGGTGTCCGGGCTGGGCTAAGGCTGGGGAGGATGAGCTGTCCGGTGCTGGGCTAAGGCTGGGGAGGACGAGCTGCCCGGTGCTGGGCTAAGGCTGGGGAGGACCGAGCTGCCCAGTGCTCGTCTAAGGCTGGGGAGGACGAGCTGCCCGGTGCTGGGCTAAGGCTGGGGAGGACGAGCTGCCCAGTGCTGGTCTAAAGCTGGGGAGGACGAGCTGCCCGGTGCTGGGCTAAGGCTGGGGAGGAAGAGCTGCCAATGTTTTGTTTAGGCTCAGGTTGCTCTTAATGAGGCTAAGTTTAGTGAAGAAAAGGTGAAGTCTGAATGTCAGCGGATTTAAATAGAAAATGCTAAACTGAAGAAGAAGAAGGAACAGTAAGGCTGGGAAGAACGAGCTGCCCGGTGCTGGGTAAGGCTGGGGAGGACGAGCTCTCTGGCGCTGGGCTAAGGCTGGGGAGGACGAGCTGTCCGGTGCTGGGCTAAGGCTGGGGAGGACGAGGTGCCCGGTGCTGGGCTAAGGCTGGGAGGACGAGCTGCCCGGTGCTGGGCTAAGGCTGGGGAGGACGAGGTGCCCGGTGCTGGGCTAAGGCTGGGGAGGACGAGCTGCCGGGGCTGGGCTAAGGCTGGGGAGGACGAGGTGCCCGGTGCTGGGCTAAGGCTGGGAGGACGAGCTGCCCGGTGCTGGGCTAAGGCTGGGGGAGGACGAGCTGCCCAGTGCTGGGCTAAGGCTGGGGAGGGACCAGCTGCCCAGTGCTGGGCTAAGGCTGGGAGGACGAGCTGCCCGGTGCTGGGCTAAGGCTGGGGAGGACGAGCTGCCCGGCGCTGGGCTAAGGCTGGGGAGGACGAGCTGCCCGGCGCTGGGCTAAGGCTGGGGAGGACGAGCTGCCCGGTGCTGGGCTAAGGCTGGGGAGGACGAGCTGCCCGGTGCTGGGCTAAGGCTGGGGAGGACCGAGCTGCCCAGTGCTGGGCTAAGGCTGGGGAGGACGAGCTGCCCGGTGCTGGGCTAAGGCTGGGGAGGACGAGCTGCCCAGTGCTGGTCTAAGGCTGGGGAGGACGAGCTGCCCGGTGCTGGGCTAAGGCTGGGGAGGACGAGCTGCCAATGTTTTGTGTAGGTTCAGGTTGCTCTTAATGAGGCTAAGTTTAGTGAAGAAAAAGGTGAAGTCTGAAAATCAGCGGATTCAAGAAGAAAATGCTAAACTGAAGAAGAAGGAACAGTAAGGCTGGGAAGGACGAGCTGCCCGGTGCTGGGTAAGGCTGGGGAGGACGAGCTCTCTGGCGCTGGGCTAAGGCTGGGGAGGACGAGCTGTCTGGTGCTGGGCTAAGGCTGGGGAGGACGAGCTGCCCGGTGCTGGGCTAAGGCTGGGGAGGACGAGCTGTCCGGTGCTGGGCTAAGGCTGGGGAGGACGAGGTGCCCGGTGCTGGGCTAAGGCTGGGAGGACGAGCTGCCCGGCGCTGGGCTAAGGCTGGGGAGGACGAGCTGCCCGGCGCTGGGCTAAGGCTGGGAGAGACGAGCCCGCTGGGCGCTGGGCTAAGGCTGGGGAGGACGAGCTGTCCGGGCGCTGGGCTAAGGCTGGGGAGGACGAGCTGCCCGGCGCTGGGCTAAGGCTGGGGAGGACGAGCTGCCCGGCGCTGGGCTAAGGCTGGGGAGGGACGAGCTGCCCGGTGCTGGGCTAAGGCTGGGAGGAGGACGAGCTGCGTCTGGCCCAAGGCTGGGGGAGGAGCTGCCCGGTGCTGGGCTAAGGCTGGGGAGGACGAGCTGCCCGGTGCTGGGCTAAGGCTGGGGAGGACGAGCTGCCCAGTGCTGGTCTAAGGCTGGGGGAGGACGAAGCTGCCTGGTGCTGGGCTAAGGCTGGGGAGGACGAGCTGCCCATGTTTTGTTTAGGTTCAGGTTGTTAGAGGCAAGTTGTGAAGAAGGTGAGTTGACAGCGGTCAGGAAAGCTAAACTGAGAGAAGAAGGTCAGTAAGGCTGGGAAGGACGAGCTGCCCGGTGCTGGGCTAAGGCTGGGGAGGGACGAGGCTCGCCCGGCGCTGGGCTAAGGCTGGGGAGGACGAGGTGCCCGTGCTGGGCTAAGGCTGGGAGGACGAGCTGCCCGGCGCTGGGCTAAGGCTGGGAGGACAAGCTGCCCGGCGCTGGGCTAAGGCTGGGGAGGACGAGGCTGCCCGGCGCTGGGCTAAGGCTGGGGAGGACGAGCTGCCCGTGCTGGGCTAAGGCTGGGAGGACGAGCTGCCCGGTGCTGGGCTAAGGCTGGGGAGGACGAGCTGCCCGGTGCTGGGCTAAGGCTGGGAGGACGAGCTGCCCGGTGCTGGGCTAAGGCTGGGGAGGACGAGCTGCCCGGTGCTGGGCTAAGGCTGGGGAGGACGAGCTGCCCGTGCTGGGCTAAGGCTGGGGAGGACGAGCTGCCCGGTGCTGGGCTAAGGCTGGGGAGGACGAGCTGCCCGGTGCTGGGCTAAGGCTGGGGAGGACGAGCTGCCCGGTGCTGGGCTAAGGCTGGGGAGGACGAGCTGCCCAGTGCTGGGCTAAGGCTGGGGGAGGACGAGCTGCCCGGTGCTGGGCTAAGGCTGGGAGGACGAGCTGCCCGGTGCTGGGCTAAGGCTGGGGAGGACGAGCTGCCCGGTGCTGGGCTAAGGCTGGGGAGGACGAGCTGCCCGGTGCTGGGCTAAGGCTGGGGAGGACGAGCTGCCCGGTGCTGGGCTAAGGCTGGGAGGACGAGCTGCCCAGTGCTGGGCTAAGGCTGGGGAGGACGAGCTGCCCGGTGCTGGGCTAAGGCTGGGGAGGACGAGCTGCCCGGTGCTGGGCTAAGGCTGGGAGGACGAGCTGCCCGGTGCTGGGCTAAGGCTGGGGAGGACGAGCTGCCCGGTGCTGGGCTAAGGCTGGGGAGGACGAGCTGCCCGGGCTGGGCTAAGGCTGGGGAGGACGAGCTGCCCGGCGCTGGGCTAAGGCTGGGGAGGACGAGCTGCCCGTGCTGGGCTAAGGCTGGGGAGGACGAGCTGCCCGGTGCTGGGCTAAGGCTGGGAGGACGAGCTGCCCAGTGCTGGGCTAAGGCTGGGGAGGACGAGCTGCCCGGTGCTGGGCTAAGGCTGGGGAGGACGAGCTGCCCGGTGCTGGGCTAAGGCTGGGGAGGACGAGCGCGCCGGTGCTGGGCTAAGGCTGGGGAGGACGAGCTGCCCGGTGCTGGGCTAAGGCTGGGAGGACGAGCTGCCCGGCGCTGGGCTAAGGCTGGGGAGGACGAGCTGCCCGGTGCTGGGCTAAGGCTGGGGAGGACGAGCTGCCCGGTGCTGGGCTAAGGCTGGGGAGGACGAGCTGCCCAGTGCTGGGCTAAGGCTGGGGAGGACGAGCTGCCCGTGCTGGGCTAAGGCTGGGGAGGACGAGCTGCCCGGTGCTGGGCTAAGGCTGGGGAGGACGAGCTGCCCGGTGCTGGGCTAAGGCTGCGGAGGACAAGCTGCCCGTGCTGGGCTAAGGCTGGGAGGGACGAGCTGCCCAGTGCTGGGCTAAGGCTGGGAGGACGAGCTGCCCGGCGCTGGGCTAAGGCTGGGGAGGACGAGCTGCCCGGCGCTGGGCTAAGGCTGGGAGAGGACGAGCTGCCCGGTGCTGGGCTAAGGCTGGGGAGGACGAGCTGCCCGTGCTGGGCTAAGGCTGGGGAGGACGAGCTGCCCGGTGCTGGGCTAAGGCTGGGGAGGACGAGCTGCCCGGCGCTAAGGCCTGGGAGGACGAGGTGCCCGTGCTGGGCTAAGGCTGGGGAGGACGAGCTGCCGGCGCTGGGCTAAGGCTGGGGAGGACGAGCTGCCCAGTGCTGGGCTAAGGCTGGGAGGACGAGCTGCCCAGTGCTGGGCTAAGGCTGGGGAGGACGAGCTGCCCGGTGCTGGGCTAAGGCTGGGGAGGACGAGCCCCGGTGCTGGGCTAAGGCTGGGGAGGACGAGCTGCCCGGTGCTGGGCTAAGGCTGGGGAGGACGAGCTGCCCGGCGCTAAGGCTGGGGAGGACGAGGTGCCCGGTGCTGGGCTAAGGCTGGGGAGGACGAGCTGCCCGGTGCTGGGCTAAGGCTGGGGAGGACGAGCTGCCCAGTGCTGGGCTAAGGCTGGGGAGGACGAGCTGCCCGGTGCTGGGCTAAGGCTGGGGAGGACGAGCTGCCCGGTGCTGGGCTAAGGCTGGGGAGGACGAGCTGCCCGGTGCTGGGCTAAGGCTGGGGAGGACGAGCTGCCCGGTGCTGGGCTAAGGCTGGGAAGACGAGCTGCCCAGTGCTGGGCTAAGGCTGGGGAGGACGAGCTGCCCGGTGCTGGGCTAAGGCTGGGGAGGACGAGCTGCCCGGTGCTGGGCTAAGGCTGGGAGGACGAGCTGCCCGGTGCTGGGCTAAGGCTGGGGAGGACGAGCTGCCCGGTGCTGGGCTAAGGCTGGGGAGGACGAGCTGCCCGGTGCTGGGCTAAGGCTGGGAGGACGAGGCTGCCCGGTGCTGGGCTAAGGCTGGGGAGGACGAGCTGCCCGGTGCTGGGCTAAGGCTGGGAGGACGAGCTGCCCGGCGCTGGGCTAAGGCTGGGGAGGACGAGCTGCCCGGTGCTGGGCTAAGGCTGGGGAGGACGAGCTGCCCGTGCTGGGCTAAGGCTGGGGAGGACGAGGTGCCCGGTGCTGGGCTAAGGCTGGGAGGACGAGCTGCCCGGTGCTGGGCTAAGGCTGGGGAGGACGAGCTGCCCGGTGCTGGGCTAAGGCTGGGGAGGACGAGCTGCCCGGTGCTGGGCTAAGGCTGGGGAGGACGAGCTGCCCGGTGGGCTAAGGCTGGGGAGGACGAGCTGCCCGGTGCTGGGCTAAGGCTGGGGAGGACGAGCTGCCCGGTGCTGGGCTAAGGCTGGGGAGGACGAGCTGCCCGGTGCTGGGCTAAGGCTGGGGAGGGACGAGCTGCCCAGTGCTGGGCTAAGGCTGGGGAGGACGAGCTGCCCGGTGCTGGGCTAAGGCTGGGGAGGACGAGCTGCCCGGTGCTGGGCTAAGGCTGGGGAGGACGAGCTGCCCGGTGCTGGGCTAAGGCTGGGGAGGACGAGCTGCCCGGTGCTGGGCTAAGGCTGGGGAGGACGAGGTGCCCGGTGCTGGGCTAAGGCTGCGGAGGACGAGCTGCCCGGTGCTGGGCTAAGGCTGGGAGGACGAGCTGCCCGGTGCTGGGCTAAGGCTGGGGAGGACGAGCTGCCCGGCGCTGGGCTAAGGCTGGGGAGGACGAGCTGCCCGGTGCTGGGCTAAGGCTGGGGAGGACGAGCTGCCCGGTGCTGGGCTAAGGCTGGGGAGGACGAGCTGCCCGTGCTGGGCTAAGGCTGGGGAGGACGAGCTGCCCGGCGCTGGGCTAAGGCTGGGGAGGACGAGCTGCCCGGTGCTGGGCTAAGGCTGGGGGAGGACGAGCTGCCCGGTGCTGGGCTAAGGCTGGGGAGGACGAGCTGCCGGTGCTGGGCTAAGGCTGGGGAGGACGAGCTGCCCAGTGCTGGGCTAAGGCTGGGGAGGACGAGCTGCCCGGTGCTGGGCTAAGGCTGGGGGAGGACGAGCTGCCCGGGGCGCTGGGCAAGGGGGAGAGGGCTGCGGGGGGCCGGTGGGGTAAGGCTGGGGAGGAGGAGCTGCCCGGTGCTGGGCTAAGGCTGGGGAGGACGAGCTGCCCGGCGCTGGGCTAAGGCTGGGGAGGACGAGCTGCCCGGTGCTGGGCTAAGGCTGGGGGAGGACGAGCTGCCCGGGCGCTGGGCTAAGGCTGGGGAGGACGAGCTGCCCGGCGCTGGGCTAAGGCTGGGAGGACGAGCTGCCCGGTGCTGGGCTAAGGCTGGGAGGACGAGCTGCCCGGTGCTGGGCTAAGGCTGGGGAGGACGAGCTGCCCGGTGCTGGGCTAAGGCTGGGAGGACGAGCTGCCCGGTGCTGGGCTAAGGCTGGGGGAGGACGAGCTGCCCGGTGCTGGGCTAAGGCTGGGGAGGACGAGCTGCCCGGTGC
The DNA here is from genome assembly GCA_021461705.1 of Cryptotis parvus. Lineage (NCBI taxonomy): Eukaryota > Metazoa > Chordata > Mammalia > Eulipotyphla > Soricidae > Cryptotis > Cryptotis parvus. Next base: position 6,793 of record JAJIBD010003410.1, on the reverse strand, counting down.
TGGGCTAAGGCTGGGGAGGACGAGCTGCCGGTGCTGGGCTAAGGCTGGGGAGGACGAGCTGCCCGTGCTGGGCTAAGGCTGGGGAGGAGAGCTGCCCGGTGCTGGGCTAAGGCTGGGGAGGACGAGCTGCCCGGTGCTGGGCTAAGGCTGGGGAGGACGAGGTGCCCGGTGCTGGGCTAAGGCTGGGGAGGACGAGGCTGCCGCGCTGGGCTAAGGCTGGGGAGGACGAGCTGCCCGGTGCTGGGCTAAGGCTGGGGAGGACGAGCTGCCCGGTGCTGGGCTAAGGCTGGGGAGGACGAGCTGCCCGGTGCTGGGCTAAGGCTGGGGAGGACGAGCTGCCCGGTGCTGGGCTAAGGCTGGGAGAGACGAGCTGCCCAGTGCTGGGCTAAGGCTGGGGAGGACGAGCTGCCCGTGCTGGGCTAAGGCTGGGAGGACGAGCTGCCCGGCGCTGGGCTAAGGCTGGGGAGGACGAGCTGCCCGGGTGCTGGGCTAAGGCTGGGGAGGACGAGCTGCCCGGTGCTGGGCTAAGGCTGGGAGGACGAGCTGCCCGGTGCTGGGCTAAGGCTGGGGAGGACGAGCTGCCCGGCCTGGGCTAAGGCTGGGGAGGACGAGGTGCCCGGTGCTGGGCTAAGGCTGGGGAGGACGAGCTGCCCGGGCTGGCTGGAGGACGTGCCGGTGGCTGGGCGGAGGGTGCTGGTGGTGGGCTAAGGCTGGGAGGACGAGCTGCCCGGCGCTGGGCTAAGGCTGGGGAGGACGAGCTGCCCGGCGCTGGGCTAAGGCTGGGGAGGACGAGCTGTCCGGTGCTGGGCTAAGGCTGGGGAGGACGAGCTGCCCGGTGCTGGGCTAAGGCTGGGGAGGACGAGCTGCCCGCGCTGGGCTAAGGCCTGGGAGGACGAGGTGCCCGGTGCTGGGCTAAGGCTGGGGAGGACGAGCTGGCCTGGCGCTGGGCTAAGGCTGGGGAGGACGAGTGCCCGAGGCTGGGGAGGACGAGCTGCCCAGTGCTGGGCTAAGGCTGGGGAGGACGAGCTGCCCGGTGCTGGGCTAAGGCTGGGGAGGACGAGCTGCCCGGTGCTGGGCTAAGGCTGGGGAGGACGAGCTGTCCGGTGCTGGGCTAAGGCTGGGGAGGACGAGCTGCCCGGCGCTGGGCTAAGGCTGGGGAGGACGAGCTGCCCGGCGCTGGGCTAAGGCTGGGGAGGACGAGGTGCCCGGTGCTGGGCTAAGGTGGGGAGGACGAGCTGCCGGCGCTGGGCTAAGGCTGGGGAGGACGAGCTGCCCGGTGCTGGGCTAAGGCTGGGGAGGACGAGCTGCCCGGTGCTGGGCTAAGGCTGGGGAGGACGAGCTGCCCGGTGCTGGGCTAAGGCTGGGGAGGACGAGCTGCCCGGTGCTGGGCTAAGGCTGGGGAGGACGAGCTGCCCAGTGCTGGGCTAAGGCTGGGGAGGACGAGCTGCCCGGCGCTAAGGCTGGGGGAGGACGAGCTGCCCGGCGCTGGGCTAAGGCTGGGAGGACGAGCTGCCCGGGCTGGGCTAAGGCTGGGGAGGACGAGCTGCCCGGTGCTGGGCTAAGGCTGGGGAGGACGAGCTGCCCGGCGCTGGGCTAAGGCTGGGGAGGACGAGCTGCCCGTGCTGGGCTAAGGCTGGGGAGGACGAGCTGCCCGGCGCTGGGCGGTGGGGAGGACGAGCTGCCCGTGGGCTAAGGCTGGGGGAGAGCTGCCCGTGCTGGGCTAAGGCTGGGGAGGACGAGCTGCCCGGTGCTGGGCTAAGGCTGGGGAGGACGAGCTGCCCGGTGCTGGGCTAAGGCTGGGAGGACGAGCTGCCCGGTGCTGGGCTAAGGCTGGGGAGGACGAGCTGCCCGGCGCTGGGCTAAGGCTGGGGAGGACGAGCTGCCCGGCGCTGGGCTAAGGCTGGGGAGGACGAGCTGCCCGGTGCTGGGCTAAGGCTGGGGAGGACGAGCTGCCCGGTGCTGGGCTAAGGCTGGGGAGGACGAGGCCCGGTGCTGGGCTAAGGCTGGGAGGACGAGCTGCCCGGTGCTGGGCTAAGGCTGGGAGGACGAGCTGCCCGGTGCTGGGCTAAGGCTGGGGAGGACGAGCTGCCCGGTGCTGGGCTAAGGCTGGGGAGGACGAGCTGCCCGGTGCTGGGCTAAGGCTGGGGAGGACGAGCTGCCCGGTGCTGGGCTAAGGCTGGGAGGACGAGCTGCCGGTGCTGGGCTAAGGCTGGGGAGGACGAGCTGCCCGGTGCTGGGCTAAGGCTGGGAGGACGAGCTGCCCGGTGCTGGGCTAAGGCTGGGGAGGACGAGCTGCCCGGCGCTGGGCTAAGGCTGGGGAGGACGAGCTGCCCGGTGCTGGGCTAAGGCTGGGGAGGACGAGCTGCCCGGTGCTGGGCTAAGGCTGGGGAGGACGAGCTGCCCGTGCTGGGCTAAGGCTGGGAGGACGAGCTGCCCGGGCTGGGCTAAGGCTGGGGAGGACGAGCTGCCCGGTGCTGGGCTAAGGCTGGGGAGGACGAGCTGCCCGGTGCTGGGCTAAGGCTGGGGAGGACGAGCTGCCCGGTGCTGGGCTAAGGCTGGGGAGGACGAGCTGCCCGGTGCTGGGCTAAGGCTGGGGAGGACGAGCTGCCCGGCGCTGGGCTAAGGCTGGGGAGGACGAGCTGCCCGGGCTGGGCTAAGGCTGGGGAGGACGAGCTGCCCGGCGCTGGGCTAAGGCTGGGGAGGACGAGCTGCCCGGTGCTGGGCTAAGGCTGGGGAGGACAAGCTGCCCGGTGCTGGGCTAAGGCTGGGGAGGACGAGCTGCCCGGTGCTGGGCTAAGGCTGGGGAGGACGAGCTGCCCGGTGCTGGGCTAAGGCTGGGGAGGACGAGCTGCCCGGTGCTGGGCTAAGGCTGGGGAGGACGAGCTGCCCGGTGCTGGGCTAAGGCTGGGAGGACGAGCTGCCCGGTGCTGGGCTAAGGCTGGGGAGGACGAGCTGCCCGGTGCTGGGCTAAGGCTGGGGAGGACGAGCTGCCCGGTGCTGGGCTAAGGCTGGGGAGGACGAGCTGCCCGGTGCTGGGCTAAGGCTGGGGAGGACGAGCTGCCCGTGCTGGGCTAAGGCTGGGGAGGACGAGCTGCCCGGGCTGGGCTAAGGCTGGGGAGGACGAGCTGCCCGGCGCTGGGCTAAGGCTGCGGAGGACGAGCTGCCCGGCGCTGGGCTAAGGCTGGGAGGACGAGCTGCCCGGCGCTGGGCTAAGGCTGGGGAGGACGAGCTGCCCGGCGCTGGGCTAAGGCTGGGGAGGACGAGCTGCCCGGCGCTGGGCTAAGGCTGGGGAGGATGAGGTGCCCGGTGCTGGGCTAAGGCTGGGGAGGACGAGCTCTTTGGTTCTGGGCTAAGGCTCGGGAGGACGAGCTGCCCAGTGCTGGACTAAGGCTGGGGAGGACTAGCTGCCCAGTGCTGGTCGAAGGCTGGGGAGGACGAGCTGCCCGTGCTGGGCTAAGGCTGGGGAGGACGAGCTGCCCGGTGCTGGGCTAAGGCTGGGGAGGACGAGCTGCCCGGCGCTGGGCTAAGGCTGGGGAGGACGAGCTGCCCGGTGCTGGGCTAAGGCAGGGAGGACGAGCTGCCCGGCGCTGGGCTAAGGCTGGGAGGACGAGGTGCCCGGCGCTGGGCTAAGGCTGGGAGGACGAGGTGCCCGATGCTGGGCTAAGGCTGAGTAGGACGAGCTGCCCAGTGCTGGGCTAAGGCTGGGGAGGACGAGCTGCCCGGTGCTGGGCTAAGGCTGGGGAGGACGAGCTGCCCGGTGCTGGGCTAAGTTTGGGAGGACGACCGCCGGTGCTGGGCTAAGGCTGCGGAGGACAAGCTGCCCGGTGCTGGGCTAATGCTGGGAAAGACGAGCTGCCCGGTGCTGGGCTAAGGCTGGGGAGGACGAGCTGCCCGGCGCTGGGATAAGTCTGGGGTGGACGAGCTGCCCGGCGCTGGGCTAAGGCTGGGGAGGACGAGCTGCCCGGCGCTGGGCTAAGGCTGGGAGGACGAGGTGCCCGGTGCTGGGCTAAGGCTGGGGAGGATGAGCTGTCCGGTGCTGGGCTAAGGCTGGGGAGGACGAGCTGCCCGGTGCTGGACTAAGGCTGGGGAGACCGAGCTGCCCAGTGCTCGGCTAAGGCTGGGGAGGACGAGCTGCCCGGTGCAGGGCTAAGGCTGGGGAGGACGAGCTGCCCAGTGCTGGTCTAAAGCTGGGGAGGACGAGCTGCCCGGTGCTGGGCTAAGGCTGGGGAGGACGAGCTGCCAATGTTTTGTGTAGGTTCAGGTTGCTCTTAATGAGGCTAAGTTTAGTGAAGAAAAGGTGAAGTCTGAATATCGGGCGGATTCAAGAAGAAAATGCTAAACTGAAGAAGAAGAAGGAACAGTAAGGCTGGGAAGGACGAGCTGCCCGGTGCTGGGTAAGGCTGGGGAGGACGAGCTCCCTGGCGCTGGGCTAAGGCTGGGGAGGACGAGCTGTCTGGTGCTGGGCTAAGGCTGGGGAGGACTAGCTGCCCGGTGCTGGGTTAAGGCTGGGGAGGACGAGCTGTCCGGTGCTGGGCTAAGGCTGGGGAGGACGAGGTGCCCGGTGCTGGGCTAAGGCTGGGGAGGACGAGCTGCCCGGCGCTGGGCTAAGGTTGGGGAGGACGAGCTGCCCGGTGCTGGGCTAAGGCTGGGGAGGACGAGCTGCCCGGCGCTGGGCTAAGGCTGGGGAGGACGAGCTGCCCGGTGCTGGGCTAAGGCTGGGAAGGACGAGCTGCCCGGTGCTGGGCTAAGGCTGGGGAGGACGAGCTGCCCGGTGCTGGGCTAAGGCTGGGAGGACGAGCTGCCCTGGTGCTGGGCTAAGGCTGGGGAGGACGAGCTGCCCGGTGCTGGGCTAAGGCTGGGGAGGACGAGCTGCCCAGTGCTGGGCTAAGGCTGGGGAGGACGAGCTGCCCGGCGCTGGGCTAAGGCTGGGGAGGACGAGCTGCCCGGCGCTGGGCTAAGGCTGGGAGGACGAGCTGCCCGTGCTGGGCTAAGGCTGGGGGAGGACGAGCTGCCCGGCGCTGGGCAAGGCTGGGGAGGACGAGCTGCCCGGTGCTGGGCTAAGGCTGGGGAGGACGAGCTGCCCGTGCTGGGCTAAGGCTGGGGAGGATGAGCTGCCCGGTGCTGGGCTAAGGCTGGGGAGGACGAGCTGCCCGGTGCTGGGCTAAGGCTGGGGAGGACGAGCTGCCCGGTGCTGGGCTAAGGCTGGGGAGGAGCTGCCCAGTGCTGGGCTAAGGCTGGGGAGGACGAGCTGCCCGGTGCTGGGCTAAGGCTGGGGAGGACGAGCTGCCCGGCGCTGGGCTAAGGCTGGGGAGGACGAGCTGCCCGGCTGGGCTAAAGGCTGGGAGGACGAGCTGCCCGGCGCTGGGCTAAGGCTGGGAGGACGAGCTGCCCGGTGCTGGGCTAAGGCTGGGAGGACGAGCTGCCCGGTGCTGGGCTAAGGCTGGGAGAGACGAGCTGCCCAGTGCTGGGCTAAGGCTGGGGAGGACGAGCTGCCCGGTGCTGGGCTAAGGCTGGGGAGGACGAGCTGCCCGGTGCTGGGCTAAGGCTGGGGAGGACGAGCTGCCCGGTGCTGGGCTAAGGCTGGGGAGGACGAGCTGCCCGTGCTGGGCTAAGGCTGGGGAGGACGAGCTGCCCGGTGCTGGGCTAAGGCTGGGGAGGACGAGCTGCCCGGCGCTGGGCTAAGGCTGGGGAGGAGAGCTGCCCGGCGCTGGGCTAAGGCTGGGGAGGACGAGCTGCCCGGTGCTGGGCTAAGGCTGGGAGGACGAGGTGCCCGGTGCTGGGCTAAGGCTGGGGAGGACGAGCTGTCCGGTGCTGGGCTAAGGCTGGGGAGGGACGAGCTGCCCGGTGCTGGGCTTAAGGCTGGGAGGACGAGCTGCCCGGTGCTGGGCTAAGGCTGGGGAGGACGAGGCTGGCTGCTGGGCTAAGGCTGGGGAGGACGAGCTGCCCAGTGCTGGGCCAAGGCTGGGAGGACGAGCTGCCCGGTGCTGGGCTAAGGCTGGGGAGGACGAGCTCGCCCATGTTTTGGGTGAGGTTCAGGTGCTCTTGTGGGGCTTGGGTGAAGAAACGGTGGAGGCCTGAATGTCGGGCGGCTCGGGCTAAGCTGGGGAGAAGAGCCGGCGCTTGGGTAAGGCTGGGGAGGACGAGCTGCCCGGTGCTGGTAGGCTGGGGAGGACGAGCTGTCTGGCGCTGGGCTAAGGCTGGGGAGGACGAGCTGCCCGGTGCTGGGCTAAGGCTGGGGAGACGAGCTGCCCAGTGCTGGGCTAAGGCTGGGGAGGACGAGCCGCCCGGTGCTGGGCTAAGGCTGGGAGGACGAGCCGCCCGGTGCTGGGCTAAGGCTGGGAGGACGAGCCGCCCGGGGCTAAGGCTGGGGAGGACGAGCTGCCCGTGCTGGGCTAAGGCTGGGGAGGACGAGGTGCCCGGTGCTGGGCTAAGGCTGGGGAGGACGAGCTGCCCGGGGCTGGGCTAAGGCTGGGAGGACGAGCCGCTGCGGCTAAGGCTGGGGATGACGAGCTGCCCGGCGCTGGGCTAAGGCTGGGAGGACGAGGCGTCCCGCTGCTGGCTAAGGCTGGGGAGGACGAGCCGCCCGGCGCTGGGTAAGGCTGGGGAGGACTAGCTGCCCGGCGCTGGGCTAAGGCTGGGGAGGACGAGCTGCCCGGCGCTGGGCTAAGGCTGGGAGGATGAGCTGCCCGGCCTGGGCTAGGGCTGGGAGGACGAGCTGCCTGGCGCTGGGCTAAGGCTGGGGAGGACGAGCTGCCCGGTGCTGGGCTAAGGCTGGGGGAGGACGAGCTGCCCG